>JAPDSC010152314.1:0-10632 GCA_026290005.1 Latrodectus geometricus
GTCTCTCCTGTTGCTTTTGTCAGACTGCCTTCGACTTCCTTAGTTCTCCGCGAGGGGCGCTGTTATTAGGTCCGTTGCGCTGTTACTATGTCCGTTACAACTTTATAAAACAAACTATTAAATAAAGTAAAAAAATATGTAAATATAAATAGAGTTTAATCATTCACTTTCTATTGTATAAATAATACAGACATGTTTGCATATTTTATAGTTAAAATTTACCTTCATTTTGTTAAATTTACGTTTAATCAAAGAGTTGATATCAAATTACAGTCAATTTTAAAGAAGATTATTCCGAAGAATATATTATCATCACCTTTAAATAGCATGCCCAAGATTTGTATTGATTAAATAATAAAATACTTTAACATTATTGGTTATTTGTTGCATCATTTTTATATAATTTATATAAAAAAGTAAGCATAGCTTTGTAATATCAATCTAAAAATGGTTTTCAAAAAATCAAATAAATATTATAATAAAAATAAGAAGCAATTGTAAGAATTAGAATCCACTTATATATATATATATATATATATATATATATATATATATATATATATGCTCTTTCAAAATTATTAATACTGAAAAGTGTGATTTTAATGCTTATTAATATTTTTAAATCATAAATTTATGAGCATATACTTTTTGTATTTTTGCAAAGAAAAACACCAAGGAACCCGATAAAAAGAAACCGAATGGAAACTAAATAAGTTTGGGAAATATTATGAAAACAACTTCACTCTGTGATGAATACCAAAACGATCGAAACTTCAATTCATCCATGGGATGCCTATCTTACATCAGATTGCCCCTTAGGCCTCCAGAGCGTGTCCCTTTTCAGTATTTTATTCATATATCAGTGGACGAAAAAGATAACGGTTGACATTCATTAAACGTTATGTCAACAGATGACAGAGCAATCGATTTCAATTTGTGTATTAAGGAATTGGTTATGGATAAAGAAGAACATCTATGTTAAATTAAGAATGTTATATTTGGATAGGAAAGAAAAGAGGAGAATTAAGATTCACGTTTCTGAAGGTCTGAAATTTAAATTATATATTACATCATTTCGCAAATTAATCTTTTATTTTATTTTAATTCAACATTTAATTTCTTTTCTATTTTATTATTATTCTAAGTATAAATATATAATAAAAATGGATTGAAATTCAAATTTATTTGATCATAATTAAAATTTAAGAAGGGCATTTATTGAAATGTAACAAATTTCTATGTACACATTTCAAAATCATTTATTAATAATTCGGATTTTAGCGATGTTTGTGACAATCTACTAAAGTTAATCATAAGTGATTGTCTAGGCATTTAGTAATGGAGAAAATAAATAAATATTGGAAGAGAATATGCTTAAAAATTTAAAGTAAAAAAGCTAGCAGTATTCGTTAATTGTATGAAATATTTGATATACTTCTGCTTAACAAAATCATAAATTTTATATTAATTTATACAAAAATCGTTTTTTATTCAAAATAAAAAAATACATAGCTATATTATAATCTTCATTTTTAAAATCTGAATCCCATTCATTCTAATGATTTTTCTAGATTATGATTAAGAGCAACTTTAGGCATAACCAAAATTTTGATAGATTTAATAAAATACATTTTTATATATAAGATGAATATTCTAACTTTTGCTAACAAAATATATGTACATAAAAATGTTAACAAAGATAAATAAAAAATTCATCTTTATTAAAAAATTAAGAATGTTGAATGTATTCCTTTTTTTCTATTAATTCATAAATAACTTATGTAAAGATTTAAGAAGACTTTATGTTATAAAAATATCCTAAATGACTAATTAATAAATTATGATGAACTGCTGTTTTAATTTACCTATAATATTTATATGTAAATTAAAACAACAGCAAATAAAATTGTAAGGATATTAATTAAAATTGCATTTTTTGACTATCTTTATTTATAAAACTATAATTTATCTCTGACGAAATACAAATAAAAGAAAAAGCCAAGGTATTATTATTAAAATGTTCGGCAAAATTTAAAAGAAATTGGTTTTAATTAGACTTAAAATTGTATGATAAGGATACAAAACATTTTAACTTTCAAAAACATACTTTTTTCCGAAATTTTACAAATACCATTTTGCCAATAAACTGCTAGTTTCAAAAATTTGTCTGTTCAAAAACTTTTTAAACAAATTAGAAATGATTTCGTATATCAGGAAAAATCACATATTTTGTTATTGTACATCGAGAACCTTATTTTCCATGTTGCAATTATGACAACATCTTGAAACTCTATAATGATAGGTAATGCAAATTTACAATGTGATTATAAGGTCCAGCTTACAAACTAAGAAATGTTAAAAAATATTCTTAATAGAGATGCCATTAAAATGATGATCTATTGAGATAAATATTCTTAATAGATTATTTATTATTATTATTTTTATTTTTAATTATTAATTTATTAATTATTTTGGTACTCGGTATTTAACAATATAAGGCCAAAGATAAACTACGTACAAAGATGAAGCGCCAACATTTTTGTAGACGAAACCATGTGAGCAATTCAAAAATGTCTTTTTGAAATAAACACGGTAGCATTGATAGTCGCAGCAGCTAGTTTCATGCTATGAAAAATTATTTATAGTCTTTGGATGAATTCTAAGTGTGTGACATTAGGAATCATGGTGATGAATTCTCCAGGTAAACAGGATCTCCAGGTAAACATAAAGAAGCTTGGCTGAATAGTATTCAATATATTGTTTCTGTACAGAGCGTAAGAAAGAAGTACTAAAGTTAAGGCATATACTGAATACTCGCATTGTTGGAAATAAATTTCAAGTTTGCTTTTATAATTCAGTGTTGTCATTCAATCAATCATTCAATTGTGGATGGTATGCTTTCATCATGATTTTTGAAAATCGATGAGTTTTCTCAAAGATGAGAAGAGCCGACTTGTAGGAACAACTCTGTATTTGGTTATTGCAGTTTAACCATAACTTCGTTATCAGTAGATGCATCATTCTGATAATAAGTTAAATTGATCTCTTACACAAACACATTTTAGTGGCCAATGTTACTAATCTGATTGAATCATTGCCACTGATAGATAAAATATTCGAAATGGCTGTTAGTAATCTTGGAATCCAGAGAACTTTAAGAAAAACACACTTACTTTATCTGATGTTAGGTTCTTCATTTCACATAACACTTGTGAAAGTTTTCTATAGCCCAATTGTAACTCAATTAATAATATGTTGGTATTTTGCCTTCCGGTTTCGCTGGAAATTAGTCTGTCTTTAATAGCTACGTATTTATCATCCATTATGGGATTTATCAGAAGTTCTGATACTTGAAAAAATATTTCAGTGACAATAGAACTCACGACATAATTGTACTTTGATCCGTAGTAATTTCAGCATTTCGAAATTGAGCTTCCAATTCAAGAAACCATATTCTAGAATACGGCTTTGAAAGCTCAGGGACCTTAATTAGTTCTAGCTACCAGTTATGAAATGTCGCTCTTATATTCTATTAAAGATTCATGAATATCATATCCGACTGTCACTAATGAAGTGGAAATTTACTAGAAATATCTTATCGAAGACAAACTTTTAAATTTAAGTGAAAAAGTTTAGATTGCAGGATGACTTAAGAAAAAGATTAAAACTCATGTTTCTTTTACCAATCTGTCTTTGCTATACTGTTGTTGCTATGTAAACACAATAATTATTTAAGCAAATCTTTTGTTTCCATCTTAAGGAAAACTAAAATGTATAAAAATGAAAAAAGATGAAGAGAAAACACAGAGGACTCTACATTGCAATTAAGGTTCTTTTTTTTTTTCATGTCATTTTCAACTCCCTCAAAAATATCTTAGCCAGCAGTAATGCCACGAATTTTTATGTGCACTTCTAATAAAATCAATATTTGGACAGTATCTGTCACATAGGTTAATCTTTCACTATTTGAGAAAAACATGCAATATGTCCATTTTATTTCGCTCAGTTGAGAAAATATATTTTTTTCACCAATTCATTTCACCCTTCTAGCCTTAGTATATGCTAAAAAACAGTTTTGAATAAATTTCAAAGAATATTACATCGAATCCTGCAATTGTACATTCATTGATGATTTCTCCATCGTTTTATCTATTTATTCCATTCTTCAAAGCTTCAAGTTTTTCTCCCCCCGACTTTTTGAAAAGTTTGAGTAGTTTTGAATTTTTTTCCCTGTTATAATATATTTTAATGTTATATTCTTTGAGAACAGTTGTGGTTTCATTGCAAATCAAGCATCCTTCCTTATTTCTGGTATGAATAACGAAATTCTGAATATTCCATTAACCATTGGATATTGTGCACTCACTGTTAATTTTTCTCTGCATTTTTAGATAAATAAATAAATAAAAAAAAACGAAAGGGATAAAAATTTTGGTATACATGCGTGTTGGATGGTTCCAAGATGACTTTTAAACAGGACTACTCTCATTTCATTTCACAATGGACAGTCACGCTTCTGGGTTCCCTGGAATATTTTTATATGGCGCCTTGAGAAGGATTTTCTGCCTTATCTGTTCCTAATTAAGGTAAAACGGAATTATTCCTTTTAATTTTGACCATCAAATGGCCAGAAAATTAAAGCTGTTTTCCCTTGGGACTTTCGAGTAATTAGTATGACCTTGAGCCTAGAAAGTTTGGTAACTCTTGGTTTAGACTTTGTTTGTGATAAAATTTAAATTTTACAAAACTGGGAAGATAAATATTTCGTTAAAAATGGTTAGCATCAAAAGAGGTTAGTAAAAGTACCAGAACTGGATGGGCTTTAAAATGAGGTACTGAAAATTTTAATGTTTAATAAATGATGATGCTGACAAATGAAAATAAGTTTATAACAGATAGAACATTAAATTTAAATAACTGACATCTATATAATGAATAAAGTATTTTCATAAACTTAATACATTGTGTGTA
Organism: Latrodectus geometricus; assembly: GCA_026290005.1. Lineage (NCBI taxonomy): Eukaryota > Metazoa > Arthropoda > Arachnida > Araneae > Theridiidae > Latrodectus > Latrodectus geometricus. The sequence continues at coordinate 4,972 of JAPDSC010152314.1, forward strand.
TGTGCCCATAATCATGTTTCAAATTTAACATTCACATTGTGAAAGTTAAAGATCGTTTAAAATATATTTTATTCCAAATTCATATAATAAAACATATTTGGTATATCATGAATATAACTTTTCTTAAATACTTCTTGTTTTGTTTGTGTTGATTAAAAGAAGTACGTTGTCAATGATTGATGCACTTCATTTAATCAATTGTTGAAAATTGCTTTTCAATAATTCAAGTTAAATTCATAATTTTCCTTCGCAAAAGGGGTTTTCGTAGTCTGCATCAAGAAAAGAAGAATGCAACGAACGTTTTAATTTTGAGAATCTAGAAACAAGAAATGCTGCGTAAGTAGTTTCATATTTGACAGATTTGAGCTGTCAAATCGATGAGACAACCTCAAAGATGAGGAAAGAGTTTCTTTAACTTTACTGTTAAATTAAATTCATGAAGTAAAAAGAGTATGTGTCAGAGGCGTAGAATCTTTCAAATTTAGTTCCGGCAAGAATTTCCATGTATTGTTCGTAATTCATATATACAATTCATATATACAGGAAATTGCTATTTATGCTTCGTTTTTGAGCTGAAATTATATGTATTTTTAATTATTTATTTTTTTTTGTTTTAATCGTGCTCATAAACAGATATGATATTATTTTTAAATTATAAGATTTCATTTCATCTTACACTTAAAAAATTATAGTTAATTTGTTTACTTAAACATGTTTTTGGCATTGAAAAACCTCCACGTAATTATCTCTTCACGAATGTATGTTTCAGTTATAAACAGTTCTTTAGCTAGGCATGCAATATTCTTCTTCGTCATTCGCGAAATGTCCCGAACATAATTTAATTGCTTTGAACATTTGAAAAAAATATATTCCTTTTATAATGAAATCATTGAAATAATTTCAAAATAATCAGATAAAAAATTAACATCGATTTACCAAACATGCAAAAAGCAGTAAAATTTGATTTCTTTTTGATTTGTGCTTTTTTTTTTAACATGCCTAAAGTTTAAATGAAAAATGGGTACCTAGATGAAATAATAGTATTATTAAACAAAACATAACTTCGAAAACATTGCTATCAATGTTACAGAAAACATTGAAATAATAGTTCAAGGTTTAACGTTTAAGAAATTTAACGTTAAGTATTTTAGTACATGATAAATCCGAATAAATCTTTCGAATATATGATTTAATTGGGTAATAAGGATTCAATTTATTCGGATAGGATTGTGTATGCATAATTTTACTTTTCATGCATTTCGAGAATAATGCATCTCAAATATATTACTTAAAATAAGAATTTTTACTGAAAAAGATATATATGAAATAAGGAATCACCTAAATGAAATATACACTACTGGCCATTAAAATTGCTACACCAAAAAGGTGACACGCTACAGACGTGGAATTTATACGAAAGGAAGAAGGTGCTGTGATATGCAAATGATTAGCTTCCCAGCGCATTCAGAAAAAGCAGGCCCCAGTAGCAACACCTACTTTGTGTTTAAATGAGGAAATTGTTCAGCTGGTTCCTCATACACAAATTGCATTTGAACGTTGTTGCCTGGTGAAAAGTTGTTGTGATGCCTCGCGTAAGAAGGAGAAATGCATACCAGCACGTTTCTGACTTTGATAAAGGTCGAAATGAAGCGTACCGCGATTGCGGTTTATGTTATCGCAGCATTGCTTCTCGCGTCGGTCGAGATTCAATGACTGTTAGCAGAATATGGAACCGATTGGTTTAGGACGGTAATACGGAATGCCATGCGGGATCTCAACGGCCACCTATCACTAGCAGCCGAGAAGACAGGCATATTATCCGCATGGCTGTAATGGATCGTGCAACCACGTCACTAGCAGTGAGTCAAGAAACGGGGACGTTTCGAAGACAACAAGTGTCTGCACGAACAGTTCGACGACGTTTGCAGCAGCATGGACTCTCAGCTCGGAGACCATGACCGCGGCTTACCTTGACGCTGCGTCATAGACAAGAGCGCTTTCAATAGTGTGATCAACGACGAACCTTGCCACACGAAAGGCGAGACGCCATCTTTTCAGAAGAATCCAGGTTCTGTGTACACCATCATGATGGTCGCATCCGTGTTTGGCGGCATCGTGTTGAACGCACACTGGAAGCGTGCATTTGTCATCGTCATATTGGCCCATCACCTGGCGTGATGGTATGGGGTGCCATTGGATACACGTTTCGGTCACCTCTTGTTTGTATTGACGGTGCTTTGAACAGTGCACGTTACATTTCTGGTGTGTTACGACCCGTGGCTCTATCCGATATTCGAGCCCTGCGAAACCCTACGTTTCAGCCAGATAATGTCCGACCACATGTTGCCGGTATTGTACGGACCTCCCTTGATACGGAACATGTTCGGCTGTTGCCCTGGCCAGCACGTTCTTCAGATCTTTCACCAATAGAAAACGTCTGTTCAATGGTTGTCAAGCGACTGGCTCGTCACCAAACGCCAGTCACTACGGTTGAGGAACTGTGGCTTCATGGGCATCTGTACCTGTACAAGCAATTCAATCTCTGTTTGACTCAATGCCCAGGCGTATAACTGCTGTTATTACTGCCAGAGTTGGTTGTTCTGGGTACTGATTTCTCAGGATCTAACCTAGGCAAATGTTTTAAAAATTTAATGACTTGTTATTTCTAGTATAGTATATTTGTCCAACAAATATCAATTTGTTACTTATATTTCTTCCTGGTGTAGCAATTTTAATGGCCACTATATATTGATTAAAAAAATCAGCGAACTTTTTTTACAATTTATATATAAATGCAAGGTAATATCAATATTTATTGAAAACAAATTTAATAACTTATATTGACCATTTTTCATATTTTATTCTCAAATCTCTACAGATAGTTGCTATATTTAAAAAAATAGTCTAATAGCTCTGAAATATCAAAAAAACCTAAATCCTGTTGTTCCTAATTATTTTGTTATAAATATTGATATTTTATGTGCCCTAATTAACGAGATAATACCGTACATCAGACGATGTTTACTGAGGGCTCGCATCAGGACAAGATGCGAGCCCTGAGTGCTCTTGCATTATCGACATATAACTAGAAAACACCACCTATTTCTCCAGCATAAAAGCGAACATACGCATCCTGGATATTACCTCTATAAGTGTAAGTATCATCGTTTCCACGGGTAAAGCATAGAGGTATATGCGCCCACCCAAAAACGCGGAATCTACGTGAATCGTAACTCTTTCACGGTTGTTTGATGGATGGGAACAAGTTTCACATTCTCTCCAAATTAAAATGAGTCTACTGTCACTTTCGAGACAAAACCTTCACTCATCCATAAAGAGAACAGCTCATTCTTGTTCATGTGTTCAGTGGACATGTTGGTATTCCCATTGCAAATGTTCACACACATGGCTTGAAATGAGTGGAACGCATATGACTGATGACTTGTTTAAAGACCACGTTCATAAAGCCTTCGATGCACGGTTAATATGAATACTAAGATTCCGGAGATAAGCCGGAGTTGTAGTTCTATTCCTTTATGTGCATAATGGCATATGCCTGTCATCGTCTCTCCGCCATCCTTGGCTGAGCATCCTGGATGCCGAAACGAAGTTATAAATTGTTTAGAAAAACTTTGAATCACAGACGGACTCCAATTGAACCATCTAGTCTCTTGTCTTGCATCTTGTCTTGCATCTAGAGCCTCTCAATAATTCACCACAGTTGTTCAATCAAATTACGTGTGACTGTAGGCTATTATTACAATTTCACTCTACCAGATTTCTAATCTAAGATACGCAGCGACATTTAAAGTTTTGCTGTGTAGAGTTCATTTTTATGCTTCTCCCAAATGACGCATTCCGGCATCATCACCACAATTTTCATATTGTCATATTGCTCAATACCTTTAATTATAAGACACTATCCCTCCTTCAAATAAAGCGAATCTCAATAAAATCATTCATATTTTTTTGAAGTTGTTCTTATTTTTGTCATAGTAATCGCAATTTTTATGATTTTTCCTAAATTTTTGGTAATTGTTGTTTAGAAATTTTTCTTTATGATTTATTTACCCTGATGGATAACGATATAAATATAACTGTGAAATTTTCAAATATATAATATTTTAGAAAAGCACAAAACATAAAAATATACTCTGAAGAATTATCATTCGTTATATAAATAGAAAAAGGATAAAAACTTTTATTTTTATATTTTCTCATTTAAGAATTTCTTACGCTTCAGTTTCGAAAGCTAAACTAACACAATATAATTAAAATTTGTTCAGTACATCTTTATGCAAGTGCAATGTCATAAAGTATGCTGCATTATTTTTTTATTTTATTTTCTTTTCCTATATTGTCTGGGTGTAAATATTATAATCAATTGTTAACTATTTCCTCGTTTTAAAACTTATGATAGAATACAAAATAATTGAAAAATTTATAAAATATAAGTTTTTGTCCATGTTTCTTTAGTATTTTTAGAATAGCTCAAATTTGTATCAAAATTTTATACTTATGTTCAAAATATTCTCATACAACAAATTATTATAGTAAATAATTAAATATATATAAATATAAAATTAATTTGCATACACTGCAGATTGTGCTCTAACTTAATTAACTCGTAAAGATTTTATGACTAATGCACAGACATCGAAGAAGTCTTACAGCTGAAATTATCTGTTGTACTGTGAATTTTATAACACAGTACTTACTTTTAGGTTATGAAAAAAAAAGTACTTATTTATTTATTTTAATTTAGAAATTTAGAATTAATTAATTAGAAATATAGAATTTAGTATCAAAGAAAATTAGAATATTTATAATTCATAAATCCCATGAGAAACTTCAATAAGAAAGTAATTGAATGCTTTCAATCAGTATATTGTAGAAAAATACAATACTTCGAATTGAAAATTAATTTATGTTTTAATTAAATCTTTGTACTACCCTGTAGTGAATTTTTCAACTAAAGGAACTCTTAAGTTATTTTTCTATAACTGTCATATAATAAATATGGAAACAATATGTTTCCGATCACTTAGAAATACATAAAAAATTTTAAAACACTTCAATTTTTTTTAACTCAAAATATACTGTTATTAGCATAGTAATTAGTTTTTTAAACTTATTTTGCCATTAGTTTTGTTCCATAATCATAATACGAACAGGATGCGTAAATTGGGAATATTGTAAAATATAGTTTTTAATTCTCTGAAATTATTAACATCTTCTTAGAATGGGATAAAATACAGTTCTTCATGTATATTTTTTTTTCAACAAGGTACATATATTTTCATTTGGAGTACATAAACACATGGATATCAAATAAATGAAATTTCTGTTTCAATAAGGAAAACTTTTTTCCGTTTGTTATACAACTATTTAAGTTATCCGGCTTGTAATCCAATATTTACCAAGATCTCATGGAAGAAAAATAAAATATTTGGCTTTGACCCATAAAAACTAATTTCACTTTGACACAGCACGATCACCAAAGAATATTCACCTAAATAGTCAATTCTTTAAATTTGCAGTATATCACTAATCAAAACTAAATATTATTAGATTGTTGTTGATTTTTAAGAAAGATCAATTATATTTAGGCAATATATTTGTATTAAATTATTTGTTAAGACTACTTTTTAGACTACTTGT
>JAPDSC010152314.1:11032-27494 GCA_026290005.1 Latrodectus geometricus
ATATACCCTTTAATGTATATATATTGCCCAATTTTTAAATCAAAATGCTTTTATAAATATAACTATACAAATATTTATATCAATGAAAATAAATTCTTACAATTATTTTTATTTATTTATGTTTTTTGCAGTAATCAAATTATCCCTTTATAGAGCAATATTACTAAAATAATAACTTTTTTAAAGTATCATAAAACTAAAAACGCAAATTAAAAAATAAAATTATTTTAAAAAAATCTAATTATGTTAGTAAATAAATTTATAAAAAGTAGTTCATCGATTTCATTCACACAAACTTTCTTATTGAATTTTTAATTTCCTTAAAGTTTAGGAAACGAATTCTCATGATTTTTAAAAGAAATAACGATAGTTAAAGTAAATAAAATAAAAAAACCAAGTTCTTTTTTTAGTTTTTAAAATTTATTTCTTCAAACAAAAGACATAAATGATTGCTTTCATTAAATCTTATGTCAGGAAAAGGTTTCGCTATAAATCTTAATTTGTGTACTTAACAAACGATAGTTAAACAAAAATCTATACATAATAAATTATACCCAATGTATTCAAGACTGCTTAAAGAATTAATAACCATTAGTATTCAAATGAGGAAGGGCATCAATTCTATACTTTTTTAGAAATAAATATAATAGCATGACAAATTTTATATGTTTCATGTTTTTCTCTGATTCTACAGATAAATAAGTGACACACATTTTTGTTGAATGAGACATAATTTTTTGTAGAAATGAATTTTAAAGATAAACGGAATTCGGTCTTTATGATTAAAACATAATAATTTATATTTCCCTACATATAAATAATTGTATCATGAATTAATATATGTATTGTTTGATGATGATTCTGTATAACAAATTGAAAATGTTACACTTATGTTTTTTTACTGTTGACATTTGTACAGTTACATTTAAAAAAACGTAAAGGGTATTGTTTTTATGGATAAAATATCATTCCTTGTCGGTATAGTTTTCCCTGAAATCAAATTCATAAAAATCTCTTAAAAGAAACAATACTCTTTTGAAAAGTTTGTAAATATGGTTATTCAAACTTCCATTTTAATAGTTTATCATTTATCAAAGTACTTTAGTTTACATGAAATTAAAATTTCATGTAAAATACAATTAATATTCTGAGGTGATTGATAATATTCACTCTATAGTGTCCCAAAGATCATAGTTGGCTTTATAAATCATTGTTTTCTTCGTGGAAATATAAGCATTCTTATTCATGCAAAGAACATTTTGCATAAATTGTATACGCAGCATACCATTATCAATTATCTATAAAGTTTTTATTTTTATTTTTTAGTGAATGTTGAGAATGCGTAAGAAAGCAGAACTTCACAGTATTCTCATTCTTTATTGTGAGTAACCTTTAGTCTAATGAACTGTTTTACTATTATGTTAAGAGTATTTTTTTTTTGGAAAAAAATGATCAGTTTTCACAAAGTATTACTTATAATTCCTTATATTAACATTAAGAATAAAAGTTATTTAATAGCTTCTGCCAAATGATAAACATGAACCACTAACTATATTCACATAAATGATACTCACTTTTGAGAGAAAGTATGTGATCACTAGGTGCATAATGTACATATACTCATGTGTCAAGAAAAAATGAACTTGAATATATTTTCGAATTTCTATTTTACTTGGAAAACTTTACAATATTTCAAAGACAAAATTATAGATAACTTTTTTTTAAATGACAGTGTGATTTTTTAAATAAAATTTGTACTTCTATTTTGTTTAATTATATACACTTTCAAAATTAAAAAATATAATGTATGTAACTTAATTTTTTAACACATGTAAATGCCAATACCCATTACAAAAAAATTACCATTCTCCATTCCAGATACTGTTATTGAAATGCATTATTATATTATTTCCAGTATTGTTATATTATTTTGAGGGAAGTAAAATGCATTATTAAAGTTATCGTAAATTGCAAATGCTGTATTATTTTAAATAATCGCATAATACTTAAATCAATGTAATCCATCACATTATTTGCATAATGTAAGTAAATCATAAAGACTAGTAAAACTTACAGTGTCTTAGAATAATATCTCATTTTTTTTATTGCTATGTTTCCCTTAAAAATGATCAAAATGCATTTGTTACTTATATATTAAGAAAATACAATGCAAGTTTTTTTTTTTTTAATTATAATTTCAAATAAGAAATTTCCAGTGTATAACTAACAAATATTCTACATAACACAAACTTATCGTTAAGTTACAAGCCATGTAAATATTTTGTTTTTCAATTCTTTTTTATTACTAATAACCTCCTGATATCATTCCCACTTTGTATTTGTACAGCCATGGCTTGTACAATATGATTCGCCCCCGTGTGGGCTCTTTTTTATTACTAGTGTTCATAAATAAACTATAATTGCAAATATAAAAGAAATACCCAAGTTAACTTATGTATTCAAAATTCAATATCAAAATATATTGTCCATCTACTTTCTAACCAGATTGGAAAAAAAAAAAAAAACATTTATACGAAGTCATTGAGTAATTAGATGAATTTGAAGTAATTATTCTTTTTAATAAATTATTTGTAAGTAAATTTTGATAAATTATAATTACTAAAATAAACATCTAAGATTTTTAATGAGGTAATAATTTTCTAATTGATTTTTCAAGCTTTTATATAGCTGATGATTATTACTATCATTCGAAATATCATTCGGCATTGATGCATACGTTAGATTTACATTAGTGTTTATGATAAAATCTTTCTAACAATTAATGATGAAAATTAAAAGAAATTTAGAAAGGTGACTTAATGTAAATTATATGGTTCATCAATAATTTTTAAAAATATTTGAATATGTCATGGAAAAGCACATTTAATGTAGTCACAAGAAGAGAAATAAATAAATAATAATGTTCATAGTTATTTTCTTGTTTTATTCATGTGTCTTACATCATTTACATAAACTATTTTTACAATTTCACGATTTTCCAAATTTTCAAGTGAAGCATAACATGTCAATAAATTAATAGTAATTTCATGTTCTTATTGCATAAGTATTCTTAATCTGATAAGCTATAAATAGTACAAACATAATATAACGAATAACGAAATAAATATTAAACATGTTGAAAGCAAATACTTAAAATGGCTTTGTTTAATTTCTTTCTGTGTAAATAAGGTGAATAAATACAAATAAATGTTATGCAAGTATTTTGACAATTTAACTATGAGATATTTTACAAATAACAATTTAAATATGAGATATTTTATTGTACTTAATCATATTTGCATATATAAGATCATATCATTAATGTAAATGCTCAAAATAGTTAGATCTTTTCACAGCGCATTAAAGTTTGCTCTGAAAATAAAATACGCAACTTTTTTTATTGATAACATTTATAATAGATTCCCTCTTATTCTATACTTGAAATCACTAGACATCTTAAAAATGTTTACACTTCATGAATAATTTATTTCATTAAAGAAAGATTTGTTTTCAAACTTGAATCAATAATATACAACGAACAAATAATTTAACTTTAAGCCAGACAATACCAATAATCCAAGTGCACGTGTCACCTTCATTAGGGCTTTCCATTCTTAAGGTTATCAAAAATATTTAAAACAAGTTATTGATTATATAAATTGATTGAAAATTGGAACATACTTTAATTTATAATTCTAACTTAAAATTTCAACTTACAAATCCATTTAATTGTAAGAACCTCTTTTTATATCTTATTTTTTTGTTGTTGTTTTTATAAACTAAGTTGTTTACTTTTGAATCAAGTAATGGCTTAGTTTAAAACTAGGAAAAAGGCACCAATATAATCTACTGATCCTTTTATTTATTCTTGAAATCTGAATGCATGGCACGTAATTTACTATGCATACTCCTTTTCCCAAGTGATCATATTCTGTGTACACAAGCTGTGATCGATTGGAAGGGATTTATGTTTATATAAAATTCAACGAAGTAATGCCTTCATTCCTTACTCTTAAGGATAGAGGATTATAACGTGGCAAATAGTCTCGCGTGACCTTAGATGTCTAAGGAACTGTTAATGTTACAGAAGGGTGTCTAAAAGTTTGCTCAATATATAATGACTTTGTGTATAAGTTATTTTCTTTTCTTCTATCTGATTTTCTAATCTTACTCAGTAATTAATTTAACTTTTCTTTCATTAGAGCTGTTTTTAGTATATTCTTTTCTTTTTTTAGGTACTTGATTAATGAATTTAAAATGATTACATGAATATCTAAATATAATATTATTTTAAGTAGTATATTTATAATATTGGTAAATAAATATAGAAAATGGTTTAGTCCCTACTTTGAATTGACTTAGAAATTACATGATACTTTTCTTATCTTATATAAAAATGTATAATAAATATGATATCATTGTAAAAATTTTACTATTTATTTTTATTAAAACATCATTTAATAAATTTTAAGGAATAATCAAAATTGGAATTTACAATATTTTAGTAATATAAACATGATTTGTTTTATATTGAATTTTCCATTGAAAAATATATATGACTTAAAAATATGTAAGATATTGGTGATAGAACTAAATATGTCAGTACTAAAATGAACTTAAACTTAATTAGTTTTTTAGTATTAAAGTATTTAATAAGTACAAAATATAAAAACGTAAAATTATAAAAAAAAAGTATAATTTATTTTAAGTTGAAGTTCCTTTTGAAAAACAAATATGAATTAAGGATATGTAAATTATTAGAAATGCAACTAAATATGCCAGTTGTAAAATAAATTTAATTTAATTTTTTTTAATGTTAAAAATATAAAATATCAAAAATATAAAATTAGAAAACGTATAAAATATTTAAAAATCCTGTTTGTGCTCTAGGAATAAATAGGTGACTAAATAAATTTAATAATTTTTAGTCTGACATGAATTATTCAATTAATTGAAAAAAAAAAGTAAAACGTTACTTTCAAATAACATAGTTAGTTGTCATAAGCTTAAAATTTCAACTATATATTAAATTAGCAAAAAATTTCAATTATTGCGACACTTCTGTATGTCATTACTCATTTAATACTCGATAGCACATTTTCCAAATTACAAATATTTATTGTAAATGTATTCATTCTTATTTGAAACAGGCAAACTATATTATATATTAATTGATTCAAACATATTGTTATGTATATTAAAATGTAAAATACTTTCTGGAATAAACAAAATTTGAAAATTTATGTCAGCTCAAATGTCATTGAATTGTTAGTGAACGAAACATTTAAGGTTTCAAAAACAATTTTAAATAAACATTATGACATGTATTTGCATTTTAAATGTCAAAAAAAAATAAATAAAATACAGTAATTTACAAAGTCAAAACATTCAAAAATATATACACGAGTTAATTAATTCTACGTATTAATTGTGTTAATTTAATAAGCAAATTAAATTACTGTTATTAGTATAAAATTTATATCAGTTAGATTTAAAATATGTTTAAATTAAAATGAAAATTGTAATTATAAAACAATAGTAATTAGTTCAACAACAATAATAAAAACGCTATATAATATAATTACAAGAAATTCTAATTACAAACTAATAAAGACGTGTTCAGCATTTATGGAATCAATTATTAAATATTTAATTTTAAGGAACACATTTAATAGAAATAATTAGAGGTACTCTTTTTATCTTAATTTTTGATAACTTATCTCATAATATCATATTAATACATTCATAATCTTGTACTTTTTTATACTTATTTTTAAGCAATAGTGATGCTGATTATTTTAGCAAATCAAAAAAGTGCACCGTCTCTTTGAGAATTTTTATACTTTTGTTTTTTCGGTAATTCACTTAAGCTATTCACTGCGTAGAATCAACAATTAGAAAAATCAGTATTCTGACGAGAAGATTTTATAGTAGACAAAAAAGGAAGGTGTTTGGTTTCTACCGAGTGTTTGTAGACATACACCACTCCAGAGCAAATTACTAGTGTAAAGAATTCCATGAGGAATGCATGCCTTATCACTTGACCATACATTGGACTTTAAGAAGAAAAAAAAATCTACGATGTTTTCAAGTAATCAGTCATACAGTAGAGATTAAATACTTAAATATTAACATAATAACCGAATAAAAAAAGGAAAAATAAAATCCTAAGTTATAAAAAGCCTATTATGTTTATTGAGGAGATTAATTGTTCGATAGATTGACAATTTATATGTAACTCAGTTTGAGTTCATTGCGGCATCAGACCGTGAGTCAAGTTAAATGCCAATAGACACGATTTAAGTATATTGTGTTGCTTCAGAGTAGTTGTTTAATAATAAAGCTTTATGGGCTGTTATTTATCGAGTATGTTTCTCTTTGGTTTGGTGATTAGTTCGATTCCATCAATTTATGGCTTATTCAAATCAGTGGAAATTGTGATCATGGATTATCTGGAGCAGAAATCTTATGTGATTATCAGTTATAACGTGACAACCTGTAATGTAGCACAGTGGTAAAATATTTGTACCGAACATTGAAAAGGTTTAATTTCGTCAAATATTTTATAATGTCATGCAAATGATTCTTTGATGGAAATAATTAAGATATGAATAAACAATAAAGTAATTGGTGCCGTGTTTGGGTAAAAATGTGTGAATATATCAACCTCACTCTGTTGTGGGTCAATTTGCTTTTGACATAATGTATGATGCTGAAGCGATAAAACTATTACTGTTAACATTGGGAAATCATATTTTCAGCCAATTGATCTAGTTCTCATTTCAAATAAGACTGGTGACATCTCCAAGTATAAAGTCCCTATTTTTCGAATAAATATCGATATTTTTTATTTTATTTTTTCACCTGAAAATAATATTTTAGGGTTAGATCTAGAAGAAAATTTGCTGCTTGGTCTTGACAAATTTTAATGAATATGCATAGAATCAATAGTATTTGGATAATATCATTCGAAGAAGATTTCAGTAATAATCTAGATTTTTTTCAGCGTGTCTATTCCCATGGCCAATTTTGAACAACCTCATTTGTATAGTGGTAAGCTATAGAAGAAAAGATGTTACATAATTAGAGGTACTAACAAGAAATTTATTTCGAATATATCATAAAATTCCACACAGTATTTCCATTGCTTTCTCTCAATACATTTCTCAAATTCAATACAATATAATTAATATAGTCCATTTTTTCTTGAAAAATTATTTATTTTAGATGCCTTTTTATTATTCCTGATATACAAATTTTGAATTTAGGCGTATTACATCCTTGTAATATTTTCTTAAAATGATATAAATATAATCGGAAATTATATATAAAAATCTCATTCAGAATTTTTTTAAATATAATTCTAACTGGAAAAGTTATAATAAAATAACTGTGTGTGAATTAATCATTCAAATATATTTGATATCTTAACAAAGTAAAATTGAAGGTAAACATTAAAGTAACAAGCATCAAAATTAAACAACTGATTATAATGTCAAAAATATCTCTGCAATTAATAATTAAATCAAAGATTTAATATTCAATTCTAGGTTCTACACAATCATCAATCAAATTTAAACATTTCCAAAGTGTGTTATCTGAAGGACTACCTGAGATTTTCCCTACGTTCGGATTTTACTAAACATATTCTGAGTGCATAAATTATGATGAAAATTTTATGAATATTAATAATCAATTTATCGTATTTTCTATAATATAGATTGTATTATAACAATCATAACAATGTATGATTATTTTTTAATAATGCAATAAGGATAAGACCAATTAATTTTTATCTAAAATCTGCAATAAGGCTTTAAGTATCAATATGAATAGTGAAATAGTTTAATACACATAACTAATAAAACAGTGTTTGATTTTTATGGGAGTTATTTTGATGTTAATTAAGTATGATTCATTTAAAAAATGTCTTCATAGTAACTGTGTCATCATACTAAATATACTAAAAAAGTACATATAAATAGAGAAATGTTTTTTGCATGAAGAGTTGAATGTTTTGATTTATTTATATAATATCACAATATTTTAAATATGTGAATTTTATTTTTTAGCAATTTTTCTGGCTTTAATCGCCTAGAAATATGAAACAGATTCAGTTTTATTAAGCAAAGAAATGAATTTGAGAAACATAAAAACTTGAGTAATTTAAAAAAATAACATTTAAACTCAAGTAACCCTTAATTAACATCTGCAAATATCAAATACGAAATAAATTATTATATAGTTTCTATTTTTATTAATGTAAACTGATTAAAGGAGCTATTTGTACGAATAAAAATTCATTCATCAAATTATACTTAATACTGAATTATAGATATACACAAAATGATGTAATGTATAATACAAATCTCCATTTCAATAACGCTAATTGTATTTATTTTTAAATATGTATCTAAATCATAATATTTTATATGTTACTTTTATCAATTAACAATATAATAGTTAATATTGTACAATTAGTTACATTATTATATGCAAAATATTTTCACTGAGAAACTAAAATAAGAGTTTGAAAGGAATTATACAAGTCTCTACAATATTTATACATTATTTTATTATAAAAACTATTACTGCCTCTCAATTCCTAAAGCTTTTACAATTTAAAATCATTCCTTTTAAATTATTATACTCTGAAAATCAAACGCTGTATAAGAAAATTGTTGCATCATAAAAACAAAATGCACAGGCGAAAGTATGCATCAAAATTTATGTATTCATTTATTCAAAAATACATAAAAAATTTTAATGTGAGTTTTAATCGAAATATTTAAAGAGTGTTTTAAAGGTTAAAAATGATTTATTCTGAAGATTATTTTTGAAGCAAATATTTTAAGAGCTTTGTCATAAAATATGTTGGTGTATATAGAAATTGGTAGTGAAGAAATACGTGAAAATATTCTCTTATATTAAGCATAATTAATTCTTGCAAAATGGATTTTATTTTTATAATAAAACTAGTTGCAAAGAAATTTATAATAGAGGTAAATTTTCAAACTATCATAATTAAATTAAGAAAATTTTTATTATAATTTAGAAAAAAAAACCCATACTATTCTTTAGATATTTAAATCCAGCTTATTATTTCAACTTTTGAAAATAAATGAAACGTTATTAATTATCTGAAAATTTCCATTAATTTGAGAATATGAAATTCAGTTGCAAAAAACGTAGAATGTTTAAAACCAACATTTGCCTCAAATACGATGCAATAAAATATTATTCCGTTACCAATCTTTCTTAGGATTATTTTTATGAAAGGAATGTAAATGATAGACAGATCTCACAATTGGCACATTCGTAAATTGTTAAAAGATTAACAAAATAAGATGTCTACAAAATGTAGTTTAGTAAAATATAGGAGAAATTAACATACATACATAAAGAAATTTTACTCAAAGTGAGATATAAAAGAAAAATAATTTGAGCTTCATAATGTCATAATATTTTTATTAATATATACTATATTACATTCAGGAAAAGTTTGAATCAAGGAATTTTATTAATTTGGTATTATTGAATTTTTTGAATGCTTTTGTATTTAAATATTTTTGAATTGAAGAAAATTTTTAAATTAAACTTCATATGTAGATCGTAAATTTTTATTGAAATAAATTTTTTTGAAATTTTTCAATGCATTTGAGAAATCAAGTCCAAACATTAGATGGATTTTCAAAAATGATGTATATAAACATAAGTATTTGAAGCATGTAACAGAGCGTTTATTGATTACAGTAATTTTCGTAACACCTGCTACAGAAAAACTTTTCGCAAAAGAACCATTTTAGGATGTATTCTCCTCATAAATTCATTCTCTTTTGTGTTTATGTTATGTAATTCTTTAAATTTTTTATTTAACACCGTTCGCATGCTTTTTTAAAGTTTGTTCATTATTTTTTATTAATTATTTATAAAGGGAAAACGGTTCTTGTTAATTTGAAGAATTGAATCAATTTGTTGTATGTCAAAATAAAAAAAACCATTTGTTTTTGAATGATACGACAAAAAAAAAAAGATTATGTCATCTTCTTGTATCAAACATTTGCACAAATTATAGATTTGTAAACTTCCTCTAGAATTTTCTTTAAGTTGTTACCTGGTATTTATTTTGTTATTTTCAATAGAAAGATAAAGAAGAGATAAGAATATATATATATATTTTTTTAATTTTAAGTTTTTTTGGGAAGTAAAATGCAATAAATTTACTAAATTTAGAATGGTCTTCAACCCCCTCACTTATTCTGTAAGCATTATATTCATTTAAATTTATAATTAGCAGAAAATATCTATAATTTATTATGAATCCCTACTATACAAACATTATTTATGAATTCTAAATTATTAAAATATATTTTATATTCTTTATAAAAACATGTGAGTAATAAATTGCGAAATAAATAACAAATTCATAATATATTTTACTTTTCTGATTTGAGATAAGTAGATAACATATAGGGTTTATTATGAAAAAAACTTTCATGTAATATAATTTTAATGGATTTCTCTAACACATTAATTTTAAGAAATTATGTCAGGAATTTATTATAACTGATTTCCCTTTATATTTGTGCTTCAAAGAAGCATACAAATTGCAACATATGTGCTGTAAAATATTTTCTTCAAGAGTAGTTATTTTTCAATACTACAAATATTATTTTTAAAAAATGCAGTTGTACTGCTGTATACTAAAAAAGCAGCAACAACATTTTTTTATTTTATTTTTTTTATTTTTTTAAAGCTAAATTTGTATGTGAATCCTTTATTTTCAATAAGACAGAGTTCATTTCTATAAATAAGAAACTGAATAATTAGGAATATTGTAATAATGAACTTTAATTAAAGGGTGAATATTGAACCCTTCTCATTTCATATTTTTAATACGCATTTCTAAGGAGCAAATTCTATTGTTATGTTGAATATGTTTACCATAACTTTTAAGCAATTCATATAGATCATTTTTTATCATTAGGGATTATTTATCCATATATATTCTGCCTTCAATTTTATTTTGCATGATTGGCTTGCGTTATTACTCACTTTGGTACTTAAATTTTTTTAGTATTTATTAAAAGCTAAGCCTTAAAATTTAATAAGGTTTAAAATTTTGATTAGATTTTTAAACTATTTTTATTGACATATTCATGTTATCAAATATATAGAACAAAATGATTTCTGTAATATTTATATGTATATATGTATTACAATAATTAGAAATTTAGATATGTGTAAATAAATAATATTTATCTCATCAATCAAAGTCAAAAGTCATAAATTTTTTTCTGAATTTCCTGGAAACTGAAATTAATTTATGTAGTCAGACAACAAAAATATAGTAAAAATATTGCCCTCCAATTCATCATTTTTCTCTGTACTTATTTCCTAATTAATTGCTTAGTTATGATACACTACATTTAATTTTTTTATTGATACTCAAATTTCAAATTATTAATTGCATTTTTTAAAAAGGGTTAAAATAGTTTTTTAAACGTCCATATAAAGGTTTATAAAAAATATGTAGCATCTTCATGAATACATTGTAATTTGCATATGTTTAGAGATATAATTAACTGTCATACATAAGGCTGCTATGTTAATATGGAGTCTATAGGCTGAAAATTATTTTTTCAAGATTTTACATTTATCAAAATACAGTGAACTCAACGTGATAATTGACGCAAATATAGCAATTATTTCTTTATCTCTGTATTGAATAAAGATAGAGCAACAATCAAAATGCATACACTTTAAATTTTCAAGAGATATAAAAGAATGATTTAAATAAATCCAATGAAAGAATATGCAATAATTTGATTGAAAAATAAGTTCTATATATAATAAATCTCCCAGTGTAATTAAAATATTAAGTATTGGAATTTTTATTGCTCTAATATATACAATAATATAAGACATATACTTCAATGAAATTATTAATTTGAACAATAAAAAGGAAATGTAAAATAACAAATAAAGTGAAAGCATTAAAAGAATTGTCACTAAAAAAGAAAATTTATGCTTGAAAAAGAAATTTTCTAGACATAACTTGGATCAATCACCAGACAATAGAAATTTTACCAAACTGATCAGGTACAAAACAACATAATTTCGATTCTTCTTTTTTAAAACCAGTAAAAAAATAATAAATAAAAAATATATTCAAAAATTGAAATGAAGATGCTTGATGTAATTTATTTTATAACGTTTAATCAGATTGAAATTTTCCTAAGAAAATTCATCCGATGTTTACCATAAGTTCATATTGATCAATTTATAAAGTTTAATCATGACTTAGAATGAAAAGATAGATTAAAATAAGATGTATATTGGAAAAGATATATAATTTATGAGGAAATAAAAGAAAGTTTTAGTAATCTTTCTCTTTTTAATATCATGAAATTTCGAAAATTCAATAAGGGTGGTAATTTTGGAGTATGAGATTCAGTTTAAGAAAATTTTAAGTTGTTAAGCCTTTATTAATTTTAGTTTACTTTTCAATAAGGGATTTGTCATTAAATATCTATGTTTATTGCATCATTTTACTCTTATTACCTTATTTGTGTTTGATATTCAACTTGAAAAATTGAACCATGTATTTGTTTCGAAAAGTATGAATCTGTGAAAGCTAAGATTTTAAACAAGCAACTAATAAGTAAAGCTATTAAAATACTAATCTTAATAATAATATCAAATAGATTAGAAATGATATACGTAAAAATAATTTACACTTTCTGTTTAAAAAAGAAGTTAACATTTCTTTTAAATATTAAATTTCACGATAACTATCATAATATACAATAATTTCAAGTAACTGCATTTGTAATAAGTTTTAAATACAGCTCAAATAAATTAGTTTTAAGTCATTCGTTTGTATCTGTTTTATTTATAAATTTAAGATTTTTTATAAAACTAACATGACAGCTGTTAAAGGCATTAATTATTATAAGTATTGATGTAAATTATTATAAATATATAAATCTTTACATATATTTTTTAAGAACTTCTTCGAATTTCAAACAAAGATCCAAAAATATTTTAAATAATAAAAAACAAGTAATTTAGCAATGAAGAATGTAGAATATACTTTCTTAATTAAAGCAAAAATATGTTTTCTTAATTAAAAAAAAGTATATCCCCTGACATTCAATAAGTGTGTTTAGTAAAACATTGGTTAACAACACATACATCTTAAGATAAAAAATAATAACAATTGAATAGAATGTAAATATGTTACTATTTTTACATTTAATGTAAAAATAGTAACAAATATGTTACTATTTTTACATTAAAGTTACCTATTTGTTGGAATAGTACTAACATTTGATACGTTTTATATTTTGTACATTTAAAAATTGAATCCCTGGATGAATGGAGTTTTATTTAACTACATCTTTTAAAAACTTTTCAATAATGTATCATTTTTTAACAAATTAACGAACATTATTAGTCATTAGTGTAGTGTACTTTCATTGCTTAAGGCTATAATTTAAAATTTGATCTTAATTAAAAGTATGTTAAAATATGGATTATCTCTTACATATCTACTTATTTATATACGACATGAAAATAATTCATGAAAAGAGACTTATTTATGCCCTGAAGTAAATATTTATAAACAAACATCTTTCCAAATAAATTGCATTTTTTTGGCAAAAAATAGATAATAAGTAAAATATTTACAGATTGAGTACGAAGATGTTGTTCAGTTTGATGAAATAGGAAATTCTGCCAACTATTTCTTAATCCATATCCGCTCTCTATAACAGATGGTGTTGATGAAAAACACACATGATGAAAGAAAGTCTACTTATTGGGTTCTTATATATCAACAGAGTATAGCAAATATATAAAAAGAGAATATTAGTTTTTTTTCCGTCTAAATAGAACAATATTTCTTAAATAAGACGTTAACAGGGATATAAAAGTTTTTAGAAGATTCTGTTATAACTTTTTATTCTAATTGATGAAAAATAAAATAATATGTATATTATAAAAAGAATTTAACCGTTAATAATTAATAATTCTAACTATTTTAACTATATTAAAGTAAACAAATTTAAGTTATAATTATTTTCTTTAGATTTATTTATTATTATTATCATAATACTACATTTTATCATCAATTTTTTTAAATCAATGAGCTTACTACTTTTATAATATGAAATTTTTGCTAAAAAATATACTAAGCAATTTCTTATTATTTTTATAAAATCATGATGTTTTAAAAATCCATTAACATTTTGTATTTTTTCATACATTTTAAATATTTGACACCTCAAACACTTTCTTTCTAAAATTTGAGTGTATATCCATATAGTATTTTATAAGATTTTTAAATTACAATTTTATGTATTTGATATTATTTTTAAAACTACTAAAATAAATAAATTTTTAAACATCATTATTATACTTCTTTATATGCATTTCTAATAGTAAAATATTTTTTTTAAAAAACTTTTAAATGATTGTTTTTGTAAGAAATGTTAAATATGCATTTCCTTTGTAATATTTTTTCACTGTTATCTTATATCATTAATATTTTTTATATATTAATGTTGTTTATTATTTAAAGTTAAAAGATAAAATAAAATATACTAATTAAATTTGAAGTTGAGAATAATTAATTCATTATAGTAAGTTCAAACATGTTATAGTTATTTTCCTAACATTTTTTTACAATTTTATAACATGCTTTGTTTATATATATAAAATTTAAATGCGTTTTATTAAAATTTACAGATAAAGTTATGATACAAATTTGGCTTTTTACCAGACCAGATAAGTGTTTCTCACAATTTTAAAATTACAGTTTAACATTTTTTCAACATTGAATTAAACTAAGAATCTCAATAAAACAAGAAGTTTCAGATTAATTTTAATAATTATAAACATACAGTTCATATAAATGTAAACTACATTATTGATAATAAGCGTGGAATATATTCCTGTTAACAAGTATGAACAACATTCCTATTGAAAAGTATGAGCATTCCTGATTCGACAAGTAACATAACAATATAAATTGAAAGTAATTAATATAATAATCTTATATTTAAGTGCTTATTTAATAGAAAGCTTTAAATAATTATATTTTATACTTATTTGTAAGATGAAGTAACTTAGCAGGTTACTCACACATAAATCATTCTTAAAATCAATGCAATTTGTCGTGAATATTAATATTCTTCCTAGCAGTTTTCAAAGGGTAAGTAACACAAGTCGGCTACTTGATTTGTTTTTAAAATATTTATGTTCAAAGTGTAAATAAGAAACTTAACTATTTAAATAAATTTGCAATAAAATTGTCCACAATAAAACAAGTTAATTTAACCTTCCGTTTACATGACATGTAAACAAAGGTTATTCTATTTCAATAGTCAGATATAAAAGTTTGCAAATCGTAAAAATTATGCATACAATATACACAATCATCTTCGTTGAAAACATAGCTTGAGTGATGAAATATACAATACTGTTTCTAAAAGTTGTTTGTTCTTAATTATTAGAATATAAAAACAGCAATATGTTTAAAGATACTCTGAAAATTTGAAATTTTAATGACAAAAATTAACTTAAACAGCCCAATTATTTACATTTAATAAAAATTCTTTACATTCTGGAGTTTGATAGTTGTTCAATATTATTTATTTTTGCATTATTTTATAATTCATTATTTTCATGTTTCGTGATTTTCTAGGTGGCTTATTGTTTTCTTTCTGAATTTTTCCTAGTAAGAGAAAAATTAACATATATCTGAAAAGCATTTAAAGCTGAAATACAGCTTAAACCTTAATGGAAATTTTTATAACATGCACAGTGTAATGTTTCTTTGTTAAAGAGTGTGATGCATTTATCTTATGTTATATATTCAATTTCTTCATATCTTACCAATAACTCATATTGACAATAATGATTTAAATATGCAAATTTTGGTCTGACGAAAGCTATTTTCAGTTCATAATTAGCAGATATATTAAATTGACAGAATACATATGCCCATTTTAATTTATGGTACCCTGTACATTTTATATTTGCTAAGATAATTGAAATATATGTGGGCATTCTATTTAATAGAATAAAGAAAAAACATTTTAAATAAATATTTCAATTAAAATAGATTAAATTTCTTATACGTTTCGATATAAATTCATGATTTTCGTATAACAGATAAAATATTGAAATTGGGTCGAATATTTTAAACTAATGTGTTTGTGTTAAAATGGTTGTACTTTCACTCGTCTGAGAAATCTTAAACACTTCGAACACCTTTATTTTTTTAAAAGTAAAATGTAAAACTTATTTTCAATCGTTTTTGGTCTGTCAACCTGATTTATGAGCGATTTCAATCTAATTTTCATTCGAAAAAAGATTTTTTTTTTGTCTCAAAAATTTAAAAAGTGTATGCATATGCGATCTAACGATTTTAGATAAATATTTCATTTCATATATA
>JAPDSC010152314.1:32494-46648 GCA_026290005.1 Latrodectus geometricus
GCTACATACCGTCATGATGAATTAGAATCCGATAAGCGAATTGTAGCTTGGCCACTTCAATCTCCAGAGCTCAGCACAATGGACATTTTCTTCTGGGCGCACAGGAAATATTAAATGTAAGAGATAAGTGTTGGATCTGCTAAAGAGATTTCGTCCGGAAAATCATAATTGTCTCAGACAAAATTAACACGACAGCATTAAATATTAAAAGCTTGCATTTCAAGTACTTCATCAATTGGAATGGATAGATTTAAAGTTTTAAAAATGACTGTATATAATGTAGGTAAAAATGTAGTGTTCAGCAATTTTTCTAAGGTACAAATTTTATTTTTCAAGAATCATCTATTTCAGTTACTGGGTGTACCTCGGAATATGCATTCTGGGGAATATGCATTTTCCAGTAGCTGTTAAACACAAGGATTCCAGTGTAACCGTGCATTGTAATCTATAATAATGAATGAAACTGTAACAAACTGTCAGAATGAAACTGCCTTGACCTACCTTGAAATCGACTGGCCCTCAGGATCTGAAGCAACACTCATCCGTAAAAATAACACGATACCTATATTGAGGTGTCTAGCTCTTTTGCTTATTAAAACCACTATAAGCGATAGTTCTAATAGCCAATATTCAAAGACATGCAGTTCGTAAAGTGTACTGGACTTTGAAACTGGCCACATTTGTAATGTGTCTAGCGAGTGAATAGGTCGAATTTCATGAAAATGTCTGCGTTTGGTAAGCCACGCCTTTTTTCTCACTGATGTTGCACACATTTGCTTGAAACGCTTTCAGTCTGGTTTCGAACAATTTTAGAGAACAAATGATATATCCTCTCTAGTCGTTTCCTTTAGTCTTTCCCCACCAACCATTCTAGCAGTGGTTTCTATGTTTTGGAAATTTTAAAGCGATTGAAACTACATTTTTCACTATTTTCATCTCTTACGCCACACTGTTTTATCTCTCTCTATCTTCTTATTTTCCGTTGATTTTTCCACGTGTAAAGTCATCCAGTTAAAATCTTCTTACTATATTTCAAGATAGAACTCACTTTCACTTAATTAAAGATAATATATTTAAATAAGTATCAATTCTTCATATCGTATTAGGCTGAGCGAGTCGGATGCACGGATTTTGTGTAAACTGACATCGCATAGTATGTTTTGTTAGTAATATTAGCACCCATAGGAATTTTTCAAGGCATTGCATTTTTATTGTATTCATCGTAAGAAAATTTTTAATAAAGTTTCACAATTATTTAATGAAACTGAAAAAATTATCAGTTGATATAAATTTGAAAATCATTTAATGTCTTGGAGAAGAGGTAATAAAAATATTAGTGATAAAGGCTTTGTTCTTTAACATTTGAAATTTAAATCTACAGTATTTTAATGATGGCTTTTGTAAACATTTTTATTATAGAAACAAAATGCATTCTTTAATATATAAATTTTGAAATCCTTTGTTGTTTTTACATATGGCTCTAATGGAAGGATCAATTTAAATGTACAAAACAGCTCAAGTATCACAGCAGAATAAAAATAATAAAAAAATGATATTGTGTTCTGAGCCACCTTAACCATAATTGTTAACCATTTAGGATAACATGGAAATTAAAGATATTATGGAAGTGGGTAAATATACCACCACATGCTTGAAAATCAGTATGTATGCTTTAGAACAGGTTTTCAAGCATGCTATTACTGTGCATGCTTAAGAATCGTTCTTATATTTGCGAGATTCATATTCAAATATCAGATTATCATTACTACAAAATAAACATAGTATTCTTATTAAAATTACATAGTATTCTTATTAACATAGTAACTTATTCTTTACTTAATATACGTTTATTTTCATAGTTAAATTGTGATTTTAAACTTCCTCATGTAGATAAAATGCATATGTCTCGATGGATATTTTGCTTAACTAATAGTTTTATAACATTAATAATTAATTAGTATATTTTTCTGGTTTAAACTAATTTAGAAATTATTTAAAAATTTAAAAACAAAGTAGCATTGAAAAATTAAGCAAAATAAAAATATATAATGGAGTAAATATTTATTGATACTAAAAATATTTAAAACATAACCCTTAAATTATACAATTGTTTTTAATGGTATCATTGGAAAGTATGAATAATGTTATTTTTATTCTTAAAATCTGAATCCGAATTATTAATGTAAGAGAATATAGATACTTTGCTTTAACCTAATCATATATAAAGTTAAAAATGTATATTTCTCAACTGACATTACAAAATATGTTTTTACTTTTATGGAATACAATCGAATCATATATCTATATCAAGTGGAAGAAATCACAATCTTATTTCCTTCCTTCCGATGCAAGTTCGATGCAGGAAAAATAAAGTACTAGAATAGGAAAAATACAAAAATAATAAAAGTTCTATGTGTGAATACTTGAAGCATGATCGTATATTGTTCTGACAAGCTGTCAGATTCTCTAGCATTTGGCGTTAAAACAAAAAGCAGCATACGTTGCTTATGATTGCAAGCAATGGAATTTTCGGAGCTGCAGCTATCGAGATAAGATTAAGATATAGTAAAGAGCAAAATATCAGCAAGATAAATCTATTATTTTCAGAGTATCTTATAGCAAAGATCGTAAGCTATAATTTATGTTAAGGTAACTCGTAACATATTACGGTAGCATAATTTATGATAGTAATAACAGCTGATTTCGTCTGTAAATATGTATCACTTGTTAAAGAGAAACTTTTTATGAGATATGGAAAACGTTATTAAAGTTTCACATTCTTATTGGTCTGATATGCTTCTTTTGATTTAGTCCTTAGGTTTATAATAGTAATACAAAGACACAAAAATAAATTTATATATTTGCTGATTAAAATTTTTATACTTTCTATATTCTCATTTGCATATTTTTAAAAAAAAACTGTACATTATAGTGCAATAAATGATAATGAACTATATTTTGCAATTTAATAACTAATTTTATTTTTATTATTGTAAATAAAGTACTATATTTCCAATTATAATTTGCAAATTAAGGAAAACATATGATATCATAAACTAAAATTTAAATATATAACGGCAGTACTTTTTATAGTTTCAGGCCTATATTTAAAAGAAATTACACTATTTTATATAATATACGCTATATGTATTTCAAATTTCATTTAATAAAAAAGTTAATAGGGATATCATTGAATTGCATTGTGAATGTATAGTTTAGTTTTTCATTTCATTATTTCGATATTTTGATAAAAAAAAAACGTACAAACTTTGAGTTTGATTTTACTTATCTCTCACTCAAATAAGTAAAAAAAAATTGTTTTAATTCTACAAGTACAACGAACAAATATTTGTACAAAAATAAAGTCATTGTAAAAACAATAACAATTATTAAAACTATTATTTAATATTAACCGAAACAGTAATTCAGCAGAAACAAGAATAGCACTGAATTTATTTGGAGTTCACTTTTTACATACAAAAATATTATTTTAAGTCAATCCCATTTAAAACTTTCACATGTGGAAAAGTAATTCATAATTTTAACTATATTCTTAAAACAGCGAAGCTTTTCTCATAGAATCATCTGTTCATTAGAGAATAAAACTTTATTTCCTTTCTCAAAAGCTTGTAATCGACATTCTTTTAAAATTGATACTACAAAACTATGTTTAATAATTTCCTTTTTCAAATTCCATTAATTAACATGACATTGAAATAGTTTTATTAAAAACATGTCGGCATTTATACATGACTTATTTTGGTTATAAATTAACTTATTTTAAAAAAAAAAATTACATGGCACACTGTGCACTTTCTGTTTAATTAGATCTAAGAGTTAGCTACAAATTGACTATTGATCAGAAATAAATGTAACTAGAATATATGATTAAGGCAATTATTGAATACAATATACATTACTAATTCAGTTTTGATTAACAACGTGTAAGACATTTCAATGCTTACAGTTATAAAAGTATTTCTTGATAAGATAATTTATAAATGATCTAAATATATTTTCATATTTCCATTAACTGTCCAATAGGTTTTACAGTTATTTTATTTTTTGCCGACCCATCATTGTAAAAGATACATAATCACCTTTAACAAGATGAATGGAAATTTTAGTTCAGTTTCATTCATGAAAAATGCGTGATTGTTTTGAAAAATGAATTGCATTTGATGTTCGAGTGTTTTTAGCACATTTGAAATCCAATTAACATAAATAAAGGATTCTTAAGAAAAAAAAATCCAATTCTAATTTTGATTCTACACTGCAAATAAAAATCGCGAAACAATTAAACATGGGTATTTTCTTAACTCTTTCTAAATTATTAGAGTACGTTAATTCAATTTGTATAATCATTTCGTTAAATATATTTACTAAAAATAAATCAGAAATGAATAAAAGAACGAATTTATATTATATATTATATTCACAATAAAAATAATATATCATTATACACTACTAAAATATGAATAAAAGAAAATAATATTTTTGATTAAGAAAATAAGTTATGTATTTTTATTAAAGTATATATATTTTAGTTACATATAAATTAATGAATTAAATAATTTACAAAATTCATTTATATTGTGAGTTTAAATTATCCCTAAAACCTGCTTTCTATAATAATTTATTGATTAGAAAATATCCTTGAAGGTTTATTTAAATGTTTGATCTTTTCCCGGTTGGAATATTTAAAATTTAAATGCTCCAAGATACTAGCATCTACAATACTTCAACTTTTACAAGATCTACAAGGGATGGGACCGATTACACTTTGTTTATTGGTGCACCCAGTGGGTTTGCAATCTTGGTCTTCTGAATATACAAAGTGAGTTTCTGAATACATATTATAACGCACATTTAAAAGTTATATCAGATTTTACATTATAAGACACGTTATATATACAAAATGCACTTTTGATTATAAGTTATTACTGCTCTTCAAATTAACTATTGAATTATATCTACAGAAAATTTTCTCTTGACTTTGAAATAAAATATGAAGGAAATTAAATTAAATATATAAAAAAAAGAATAAAGAAATAAAATGGTTCAAGAAAACGAGAAATGACTGAAGAAAATATAGTAAAATATTCAAGAAAAATATTTAAACTAACGTATATTTTTATTTTTAATGAGATCGTGTATTCCTTACTGCTAAAAATTTAACTTATGACTAAGTTTATGTTGAATATAACATTGCAAGATTGGATACAAATAATTTCAAAATATCTGGATATATGTTTTCAGATATATAGATATTTATAATATATAAAACGTATTATAAAAATATTAAAAAATAATACTATAGCTTGTACCTATATATATATATATTAACTGCATATCATATTTTACATAAAACAATAAGAAATATAGTTTTATGTAAAATTAAGTATATTATGAAGTCATATAAAATTACAAAATGATAAAATAAAATAAATTAAAATTATTTATGTATGTAACTTATTTATGTATTAAAGTTATTTATGTACACACATTCTTAGATAGTAATGTTAGAAAATATGTTTTATAATTATTTTTAACAGGAATTACATTTCAGTTAAACAATAAAAATAAGTTCATATTAATTTGTTAAATATAAAAGTAAATGGGAAAAATATTTTATATTGTCATATTACTTTATCCAGAATACCAAATTTTCAAAAAGAGAAAGTAAAAAGGAAAAAATATCTCAAAATGAAACACCAAATATATATAAAATGATTGTCATATCTGAAAAAAATACTACGTCATTTTCTATGAATAACATTAGATTTTTACTCTGACACCAAATTTTCAATTGTTAATTATTTTAACTTTTCAAAATAGAGATATGCAAACCTTCAACTTAAATAGGTAAATTTATGTTTGATAAATAATTATCGTTTCCACTACTGGCT
This sequence comes from Latrodectus geometricus, assembly GCA_026290005.1. Taxonomy (NCBI): domain Eukaryota; kingdom Metazoa; phylum Arthropoda; class Arachnida; order Araneae; family Theridiidae; genus Latrodectus; species Latrodectus geometricus. The sequence continues at coordinate 38,404 of JAPDSC010152314.1, forward strand.
TAAGGTTGGTTGGTTGAATGGATTTCGTGGCACAAGGTCCAAAAAAGGAAAAGCTGCGCCAACCACTACTGGCTTAAAAATATATTTTGCAATCATTAGCAAATTTTTGTATGTTTCTTTTATTCGCCAAAACTGATATATCTTTAGATATGATATGGAAAAAAATAAATATTAATTTGTCATTTATTAAATTTAACACACGATTTATAATTTTATAAAATAAAACAGGTAATTTTTTTCATCCATTACATTTCCAAAAAATATTAAACATTTTAATTTCCTTAAATGTAGAAAGTAAATCAATAAATTAAAGTCATAGCATACAAATCAAATAAAAACCTCATTATTTTAAATGTTTAGAATACATTTTTGATAAAACGGATTTTCCCTTATAATTAAATTTATGAACATAAAGTTAGGAAATAATGTAATAATAGTGTTAATTGAAGTTCTAAAGTGACTCATAACAACATTTTTTGCATTTCATATTAGCATAGTATAATTTTGAGAACTTTGCATTAAAAAAGAGCAAAAAATAATATTAGATACATAAATTTAGTCATTGTTAAAATTAACCTCTTATAATAATACTTCATATCTTAATAATAGTTAAATCGTGACTACTCATACTTTTATACGATACTCATACGATATATATACATACGATATTTTATACGATGTATATACTCATACGATATTTTATACGATTCTCATACGATATATACTCATACTTTTATACGATTACTCATACGATATATATATATGGATCATATAAGAAAAGTTAGAATAAATATCGACAAGGTATTAATTAGCTTACACTTGATCAATATTATTTCTTTATTTATAAATATATAAACATTCCAGCTATATTATGCCTCATTATTTAAAGTATTTTACAGAAATTCATTCAAACAGATATATTTTCACAATAATGTTGCATGCTAAATCATTACTATGTAAATTTATTAATAGGGTACGAAATATGCAGAAATATTTAAAATAATAATTTTGTTTTTTCAGTAACCATACATCTGATATAAGATTCATATATTCGTTACATGCATGTTACTTTATTTCAGTACACATATGTTAAACTTCACAATATTATTAAGCATTTTACAAAACATAATTGAATGATTAATAAAAATCATACTAATCGATATATATATATATATATATATATATATATATATATATATATATATATATATATATATATATATATATATATATATATATATATATATATGGATCTTAATAAAAAATCATACTAATCGATATATATATGGATCATATAGTTGAAAATTCAGTGGATACAAATATTATCACATGTATGTCTGTTACAGATACAAGCCTCTCGGTATACTTAATTTAAGTTATTCAAAAATGAACATTTAATTGAACTTAGATTAAAATTCGCAGAGATATGTTTCTGAGGTAAAAAAAACTTTTGAATGGACAATTTTATTGTATTTAAATAAATTAAATCGTCAAATGTGGGCACTATAATTTTAATAGAATTAAGGTATCATTATTTATAGACGGGAGAAATGATACTTATATAATTTAACATATTATTCAATACACCATGAAAGAAGTGAGAATATAATTATAATATTGTATTAATAATGTATATTACATTTGGCAAAATTGGTAATTTGAATTTTTGAGAAATATTGAAAAAATAAATATTAAATATTTAATTTTCACTTTCTAGCTATTTACTAGATTATTATTGAAAATAAAATAGGTATACAATAGATTCATTTGAAAGTAATTTCATAAACTTCTAATTATTTCATAAAATGTATTTCTTTGAAAAAGTTTTTTAATTAAAGGAAAAAATTATTAATTTTATTTTAAAGCCAAAATTTTTATTTGCATCTTTACCGCAAACATTTATTTGTTTAAAAGATCAAACAAAATATGCTTAAATGATGAATATTTGGTTTTCAAATTAACAAATCTTTTATAGAAATATTTTATTAAAAACAAATATTGCAAGTCATTAAGAATCCTATAACTAAAATTATAATTTAATTCCGTACAATAATTTTTGAATGATTATTTGTGATGTGATTTTCATAACTTTAATTAGTTATTCATATTTTAATTAGAAATATTTCCTAATTATTTAATGAATAAGAAAGAAAAATATTATTAGAGAAATAACAAAATTATTAAGAAGAAAATTTTATGTTTGAAAATTATTCATATTTGTAAAATTCAACTAATTTAACAATGATTTATTTCTGCATATATAATATATAGTAAAATTTTCTTATTTGATATTTAAGTAAATCAATAATATTTCATCAATATTATTTCAATATAGTAATTCAATAATATTTTATTTTATTTTTCTTCAATATGAGATAAATTATTCAATTTTATAAAAATATACACTCACTTATTTATTACTTGAAACCCTGAAAATAACATACGCATTATAATAAATGTGCATTAACCATTTGTACTAATAAACTAGGTTTGAAAAATTGTTATTATTCAGCCCATATGCAAATCATGAGTATCTGAGGTGCCACACAGAGTGCCACACACAATACCAAGGGAATAGACATAAATAGCAGATTTGAAACACAGTAATTATATTTACCATGGATTTTATTTCATTTTGTTTAAACTGCATTTAACTAAGACTCATCGATTGATTTTCGAACAAGTTTCTATTTTCGACACAGGAAGAATATATATTAGAATATAGTGATTCCGGATTACCTTTAGGAAAAATTGATGGTCATGTTTTACGAAAATAAACAAAACTAATGTGGATGTCTCATCGCATGATGCGGAAAAGAACGACAGGTCGATGGAATAAATCGAATCCATTTCATTGCGCACCTTTGCACATGTTTAGATTATTGTGTTTATGGCAATGATGTATTGCTCCGCCACATTACGATCCTTATCACCACAGGTTCAGTCTGTTACATCTCATGAGGTACCTGATAGTATTATTGATATCATTCGCTGTAAGTAGAGTTTTAACAAGATTATTATTTATTTAACAAATAATTTTTGTTTTATCGAGTGGTAAGAAAAGTATGCCAGAGATATAAATAAAGGTGTTTACAAGTTTTTATATTACGCCCTAAAAACTGATTATTATATTAATTTTTATTTCCTCAATAACATTTTGACATAAACACCACTTCAACCTACATACGATTTAGTAAAAATAGAAATTTATTAATGTTTTTCATTAACTTAATCTGATAGGAAAAATATTTTTTCCTGTAACTGGTTTGGAATCGTCTATGAATCTGCTTCCTATCTGTATTCTCTAAGGAATAAGAAAAAAATGTGTTCCTTACATTATTTTTTATGTTTTGTTATTTACTTTGGTTTTTTTCATGTACAGATTTTCCTGTACTGATAACTTTGGATTCATTCCAAATGATCGGAAGATCAACAAAATTTATCAGAATAACATTTTAAGGAATAATTATATATTAATCAATATCTCCCCTTGTAAAATAAAATGTAAATAATGTTCTAATATATTCTTAGTAAAAAATAGTAATAAAATTAAATTTTATTATTTTGATATCACTAAATCAGTTAGTGAAAAAATTTTGTAATAATAATTTTTGTTAATTCACCAATCAATTTTTATTTGTTCAATGTAAACAAATACATTGGTACATCAAACAAATATAAATGCCTAATTATATTTCTTTAATTATATTTCTTCGAATATTAAAATATGTATTTGTTTTTTGAAAACTCAGAATCAACAACTAAAATATAGATTACAAGATAAAGAAATGTAGTGGACTTGAGCATGGTGTCCCATAAATTACATAGATATGAAGTATTAATTTTGTCAATTAGTTAAAATCTCAAAAGATAAGTATTTAATATGTAAATGGGTATCTAAATAACAGAAAAACATGTCATTACAGTTAATTAAAATTACTCAATTAAATGTCTTTAAATTATAAGTTCTCACGCTTCCAAAAATATCATAAAATTAAGCAAAATAAATTACATTAGTTCAATACAATATTTAATGTAAGTTTTAAAGGAAGTTCAACAAAAATGACTTTTTTTTGTTGAAGTTACTATGATTTTAAACATTTTCGGTTTTTTTCCCCTTTTTTTGAGGTCTAGAAAAAGTTTTGAGAAGTATCTAAATAAGTTCATTAACGAAAGTCTATGAGTTTTGAATTTATTTTATTCTGAATACACTTTTTTGTATAATCTTAGCTCATCTGAAGATAATTTTTCATTATCTTTAAAGTATTATCAAAGGAAAATGTAAATAACAGAAGCCCACAAGAATTACTTAATCTTGTATTTCCAATAATAACCATTTAGATCTCATTTATTAACAACAGAACAATTTCATATTGTTATCAGTTATTAATAAGATTTTATTCACCAACATATAAACATTATACTTACGAATAATACTATTGCGTTGTAAACAATATTAACGCATTTTTAAATTAAAGTGAATGGAAAAGACAAAGTTCGATTTTACTGATAAAAAGCATTGTAACAAATGATATATATTGGCATTTTTCAAAGCCTATTTTTTTCTATACGAAAAAAAAGAAAGATTTTAAGTCATTTAATATTCAATGCATGAGTTCAATAAACATTCAATGAAACAATTCTGCAAACATAGTTTTATTTATTTAGGACTCCTTAATTTGTTTTTTTTTTTTTTTTTTTTTTTTGGAAAATAGATATTATAACCTATATAAGAGATAATAGATACGGCTTGAAATAAAGACTATAATAGCATCCCGATCACTATTTGCTTAGTTTATGTAGAAACATTTGTGAAATTTTTTGACAATAATTTAAATATTTTTTGTAATTTGTATTCAAAACCAAAAAGATAAATAATTTCATTTTGATAACGATGAGAAAATAATTGCGTGTGTTCATCAAACATAATTTTTGAAAAGAAAATAAGCAGAAACTAAAGAAAAATTGAAAAACTATCTGAAGAATGTTCTGTCACAAGAGTTGATTAACAACTGATTGATTTTGAATGTCGTAAAATCACAATTTCGCAAAATTGTACAAACATGAACGTATATTAAAAAGTCTCTTTTTCTGTCTTACACACACGTAAACACATATACGGACTTACATATACAAACATATATACATACACATAATAAAAATAGATTATACTGAAAAAAAACTACATTTTGTTATGTACATATTTTTTTCATTTCCAGTTTATGGACATATCAACTTGTCTGTGTATTTAACTTTAATCACAAAGTTTAACAGTATTTTCCTTAATAATTTTAATGATACATTTTGACAAATTATCTTAGTATACTGAATTTATTATAAAATTCACGGACGTTTTAAAGAGTTCTCGTTCTTTGATCATAAAATTTTAACGGTATTTTCATCCACACTTTTAAGAATACATTTTGGCATTGTATGCTAAGAAACTAAATTGATGACAAATACAAGTCTGGTATTTAAAATGTTATCCTTAATGGCTTTTTAACAGCTGGATTTTTATCAAACAAATGTTTTTTTTTTTTTTTTTTTTTTTTTTTTTTTTTAAATTTCCTATGAGCCTTTTAATTCCGTTACAAACTTCATAGTTACATGCAAATGCATGGAATATTGAAAATTCATCAGGAACAAGTTACAATTTATTTAACTGTAACAAGCTGATTCTTTACTTGAGTTAAATTAAGTATTTTTTTGCTTAATTTTATTAAAAAAACTAAATTAAATGCCTTGAAATGACTAAATATTTGTTTCCATACGTTCATGTATATCAAACTTAAATGTTTACTAATGTTACAAAAAAATTTAATAAAATAATAATGATTCTATCTGGTATTTTTGGAATAATGTCTTCGTTGAAAATCAATTTACTAAATATTTAGTGCCCGGAAAAATCTTAATCTCAACTCATCCCTTTGAATAATTTTTATTTGACATTTTATTATTTATTATATAGCATAATAATTGAATGCTAAAATTTTAACTAACTTTGAATGCTAAAATTTTAATATTTTGTGTGTGATGTTAAATATTGAGAAATCACACTATTATTGATTTCCAGAAGTTTGGGTGACATTTCAAAAATAAATGCTTTATTATGTCTCAAAAAACTTTAAAAATAGCAAATTTTATTGAAGAACTTCTTATAAATGATTTGATTATGAAACTAAAAAAATATCCAAACAATTTATCAGCAAAGAAACTGCATAATAATAAAATTAGTTTAATGTTATTTTTTAAAAAAATGATATTTTGATGTATGTTTACTTTTTGTAACATCTGTTGCACAAAAAAAAAAATTACTCAAGAAAAATTTTGTATTTTTCAAAATAAAACCAAGAAAGTTTCTTGAGAAAATGTATCATACATGCTATAATAAATAATGAAAAATGTACTTTAAATATTTAATGGATTTATAAGTAATAATACATCTTAATTTTTTGTTTTAAGATTTTTCTTCAAAGTTTCGAGAAAATTCTCCTTTATGTTGATTTTTCAAGTTTCCGTATTTTTAGAAATTACTAATCTTAGATTGAGGTCAGTTCGAATGTAAGATTTGCTTTCTGCTTGAATCGTGCTAATAAACTCCATTAAAGTAAATAAGGCTTAGTTTTAATCTTTCTACCTTACACTTCCACGTAACAATTTTATAGGTATTCTCTGTTGGTAGGTGTTGAGTTGCAGTGAAAAGTCACAAATAGCCTGAGTAATGATTTCCATCCTAATGTGTTGCTTATTTCTTAAAATATATTAAAATTAATTGCTTCAAATATTTAGTCTTTACAAATACATTTAATTACATAAAATTTTTGTCATATTAAACACTCAATATCACAACAGCCTACTGTGTCAAGGACTGCAGTGACCATATCTGTTTTTTTGATGGCGCTTGGGTGCAAATCAAATGGCCCGGATGGGTATTCAATCTAACGTCAAACCCCAAGTGTTAAGTTCCTAATCATACTTGTTATTACTGAGTTATATTGACCCTTAGAAGGGATGAAAGACAAAGTTGAGCTTACACAGCACAGGATTTATGTTTCAGACCTGTGCCTTGATAGCAAGAATATTTACCACACCACACCGGACTTCTTTATAGAATAAAGACTTTAAACATATTATTTCTGTGATTTGAGCTGTTTGTTATCAGAGAAAATATTTATCACATCTTCCCATTTGAACTTCATAAATTACAAAAATAAAAAATCTATTTCTAACAATGTTTTACTAAGATATTTAGTTTGAGAACTGAGCCATTTATGCTTCAAAGCTTAATGGCTCAGCTTTCCATTTTCTGGGTGTATTGATGTAATCAAGAAAAATTTCATAACAAGAAGTGATACAGGCAAATTGTGTATTAATTATATTACAAATTATATATCAACATCAATTTTTTTTAAACATTGATCCATTTTATAAAATGTATTACGGTGAAAAAAAATCAGGTATAGATGTGATTTATAATTTTATAATTTACCTTAAATAAAAATATTCAAATTACAAAAAAAAAAAAAATAAATAAAATAAATAAATAAAAAATTAAAAAAAAACATTGCATTATTCTCCATTTATTAGGAAATCTTCTATTCAGGACAGTAATTTGCATCCTAATAAAAGAAAACAACTCAATTTAACTAGAAAATGAATATACTTTATAAAAAGCTACAAATGTATTAACTACATTTTTAACATGAAAGAAATTAACTCATGTTATTATAACCACTTAAAATATCGAACCGACAAGCATCGGCTGTATAAATATTCATTTTGAAAGGAACTACTTTTTGCAAACATTTTGTCACAAAGTTCTAGTTGCGTAAGTCAAAAAAAAATCTATCATTTATGTCAATGCCTTAAAAATGCTTTTTGAGAAAAATACATCACTATAAGTCGAATGCCAAACCTCATATCTATTCGGAGCCGCTGACATATTACATACTGGATCTCGTCTCATCTGGTTTTTATTTCTTCTAAAAATCTAATATTATATATTATTCTGGTAACTATTTGATTGTCAATTTTGTTGATGTAAATGACATATTTTGTTTGTTGTAAATGAATGTTAATGTAAATGACATCGTTTCTTTCATATGTTGAACATTATTCTGAATGAAGACTAGATGTTAAAACGATCTTCTACTAGATTTTAACAAAGCTAATTATTCATTAAGCTATTTACTCATGTTAATAATAAAGCTAATTATTTATTAAAGATAAGAAACTTTCTTAATAA
>JAPDSC010152314.1:59737-72260 GCA_026290005.1 Latrodectus geometricus
ATTTTTTTTTTTAATGCATGTGTTTAAAATCTTATCTTGAGTAGATCGAATATTTCTGTGAAGAAAGATTGCCCTTGGTTTTACAACAGTATAAACTGTGATTGCCATATATTGTTATCAGTCATCTAATAATTTGTTCACAATCGTGCTCCACTGAAGCCATATGATTGTCCATGATGAATGCTCTCATAAAATTAACTACAGTTATTTTTTGCTTTTTACATACATTTTCAAAGGTATTATTTTTAAACATTTTTTTATGAATAGGAGATAAAAAAATTCTGGATTATTTCTTTAATTCAAAATATACCTTAATAAGTATAAACAATATATAAATTATTCTTTGGTAAACAATTTAAAATTGAGATTTTAGCTAAATCTGATAGTGGGTGCTCATGGATAATCCAGTAGTATAATCAACTTTCTTTTTTTTCTTTTCTGTTTAGCCATATTTAACAATTGCTTAAAGTGTTGGAATTTTTTTTAATATTTGAAGGTTCATAAAATACTATTATGTCTAGAAGTGTAATGAAATTTAAAATCATGCTATTAAAATTTAATTTGCTAATCATTAGCAATGGGAAATATTTTTTTGAAAATTAGTTATATAATTTAATTTTTTGTATGAAACTTCATCTTAACAAAATGAATTTTCTCTACATTAATCAATTAAGTTTTATTTTTAATACGTTCCCATGTTATTTGTATTTAAATTTAACTTTACAATAAAATACTATTTACAATAAAATTTCAATTGTTTCGTATGCACGCAAACGGTAATCAAATTTAAAGTAATAATTCATATTGAATTAAAATAAAATATTTTGTATAAATATGAGAGAAAAGAAATAAATATCTTAATTTTTTTAAGAAACAGAGATATAAAATAAAAATTCAATAAGGAAATTCATGTTTTTAATATATTTTTCATAAGTAACTTTTCTTCTATGTTCAAGATTTTCCTATTTAACAATGATCTGTTATTAATTGTAACAATACATAATACAATATAGTGTAATAAATACAATTTAATAGAAAAATAATTATTAGAAAGTTATGATTCTTTATCAGGGTCATTTTAATGAATTATAGTTGTAATTATAATAAAAATACAAATAAGAAGGAATAATATAGTTTACTCACAATTGCGCAGTTGTTCACATGGGAAATAAGTTTCTAGTGTTATTAAAAAATGTATGTCTTGATAAATCATATTACTGTTTCTATTTTTGCATTGTTGTATTCATGCTGGTATTAATTTATTGCCCCATAATATCAAAAAAAAAATCAGCTCATACGCATTTATACATATAATAGAAGTCTATATTTCCTTAGTTCAAATGTATTAAATATTTCTATTTATCACATAATTAAATTAATTATAAATCAGAAAGTTATGTGTTTACTGCGAATCCTAATAGAGATAAGCATCGTATTTAATTTATGAAATGCATTGTGTATATTATTTATATACTTAATATAAGTGTATGTTTGCGCACATGTAAACATACATGTCTACATGTGTAAACATTAATATATAAAGTATAAAGGCAAATAAATGAGCATATGTATACTATGATTTGGAACAAATTCAGAATCTTACAACACCATCAAGATTGCTTTCTGGGGCTAAAAATGAATATAAATTTTTAAGAGAATTGTGGGAATATATTATGAGGAATAAATGTATATTTTTTTTGCTGAAATATATTTTCTTTAAGAATATTTTTGTTGAAAATATTTAAGATTAATGATGTTAAATGATTCGAAGAGTTCAGATTAATAAAAACCGATCACAAAAATATTTATGTATAAACTAATTTTTCAAAAAATCTCTGATGACGAAATATTTTTAATTTATTTATTATTAAAATGTAGTTTATAAATATTTTAAGTATATCTGTTAAAATAAATTTGTATTTCAAAAGAGCTCAGTGTAACAGAATGCCAGTAAACAAATTTTATAAAAATAATATTAAATTGTCATTGAGGATAAAAATCATCGCATAAATTATATAAAAATAAAAAATTCATAAAGCAGTTATGTTCATAAAATATATTTCTGGGGCAATGGATACATTGAATTATATGCAGCATGAGCAAATTAAAAAGAAACTAATGAGCCATCACTTTTGGAATTTACATTATATTATTGTATTAATTTTATGACATATGCAAATTAAAATGCATAGTTTAGGGTTCAAATCTAAACAATGAAATTAACTTTGAGAACAGAACTCGAAAAGGGAATTTGAATTATTTAATTTACGTAATATCAAACTTGCTGATGAATTGTAATCAAAATTTGAACATGAATAATATTGGTGAAAAACTTTTTATGCAACAAGTAATAAAGTTTTTTTTTTCTATATAAAATAATTATATACATTTTCATGCGTATTATGAAATAAATGACACAATTTGTGAATGCTTACTTTTTTTCAAAAATAAAATCCTAATTATAACATATGAGATTATGATAGTATTTGTTAAAAAGATTTAAAATTGTTTGTTTAATTGAAAAATCCAAGAATGAAATAGCAATATATGTAAGGTGAAAAAAATCAAATCGACAGCCATAAGAACTATTTACTAGAAAACATTGTTAACAGTATTTGCAATTAAAAATTGCTAAACTTTCTATGAAATGCTTACAAGAAAAATGTAATAAATTCCAAAGTTATAAAAATTAAAATTTACTAATTCTAATGCAAAAAGAAAATGTAATATTTGGGAAAAAAAAAGACAAAAGAAAAAAAAAGAAAAAAAAACTTACAGTATGGAACACTTTATGAAATCAAGTACATTTTTGTTATAAGTATTTAAATAGTACTCGTTTTTTAGTAGTACATAGATTTTACAGTAAGAGTTAGTTCAATATAAAAAAGAATAAATAAAATATTAAAACTCTTAACTTAGTGAAATATATGAAAGCCATAAAAGGCATGGATAATTAACTTTTTTGAAAAATTTTTCGATCTTTATAGAACTTTGTTGGATATCTTATTTTTAAAAACAAATATAGAAAAATTTGCTTAACTTATACATTTTTAAAATAAATTTTTTATTAGTTTTCTACACTATTTATAATATTTTCTAAAAAATCTTTTCTAATTATATTTAAATAAACTAATTCATTCAAAACTGATACATTTTTGCTCTAAGACACTATAGATTTTGTAGAAATACCTTCAAATTGAAAATTTCCGATACAATAAAAAACCAAACTTTCAAGTAGGTTTTATTTCCTTGAATGTTAAATTACAAACAAAGCATCTTAGCATTTTATATGCAAATAAAGTCTTGCATTTTGTACAGGTTTACAGATTGTCCTTCTTATATAAAATTATATTATGCATTATATTTTATTCTTCAAATAAATGTTTCAAGAAAGGAGAGTGTCATTAAAACCAAAACCTTTTAAATGTGAGGATTAAAGATTAAATGAAATTTATGTCCATATATTAAAAAAAAAGAATACTATGCATCTTTATGCGACTCAATAAATGATCAACTGGATTTTTACGATGTTTTATCAGATGAGTATCACTTTCAAGACCTACTTAAATCTTAAGTTTTTAAACTGATAGCAGCAGTTTTATATAACAAAGCATCAAGAAGTAATATTAAAGTTTATACTAAAATGCTTGAAAAAATATTTATAACATTATTCATTTTAACCATTCGTTATTCAATAACTTAATTTTCTGAAGAGTAATAACTTTTTACTACACTTTTATTGCTTTTACACATTTCAAATAATATGACGTGATTTAAAACTGTTGCAACTTCAGTTTAATTGGCATGCAGAAATTTTCCAAATTATATAGAAATGCATTTATTAGAGTTTTTTTTTTACAAAAATAATAAAATACAGATACTCTCTTTTCTATTTATGTTCCAAACAATGAAATACAAATAAAAAAGATGGAAAATAAATAAAGTGAAATAATTTTCACTTGGTAGAATTATTTTTTTTATCCGCAGAAGGGAATCTAAATTTGAAAAAATGGTATTATCTACAGCATTATTTTCTCTTTTTACCAGGAAAATGTGTACATTTCAAATGACTAATAAATTCTGAAAGAGATTTATGTAAATTAATTAGAACAAAGTGGTGCATTTGATAGTAACAGATTGAATGATGAAATAAAACATTATGTTTCACAATATAGAAATGCAAAAAAGAATAACCTAATTAGGTACTATTGATAAATCAAAATTTCGAAAAAGAAAAGAAAATAGGTAATGAAATAATTTATCAGAAACTAAGTATTTAACCAAAGCCAATTGGTTCAACTTAAGCGGACTTGAATATCAGACTAAGCAAATCTAAATCAAATATCTAAAACTATGTCGAATAATCTTAAATTGATTGCAGAATAGCCAAAAGAATCTAATTAAGTGAATTGTCTTTTGATGAAAAAACTAAGTCCCTAACTGCAGCAAAGCAGTCATTCTCCTGGGAATGTAAGCGTACAGTGGAAATAAACAATTAAAAATGGAAAATCACATTTACTACTTTGCTGATAAAAGAGTAATTTCTTTTCCTGGTTTTTCTTTTACTGCTAATAATGAATAATTTAGAATTATGAGAGAGAGAAAAATTTTGTCTTCATAGAGTATTTAAAGTAAATTTATTTATTTGGATTTACTAATAAATAACAATCCCGAATACAACTCATTATAAATTAACTATTATTTTGTAATTATTTATTGTAAAAACAATTCTTGAAATTTCGATCATGTTTGAACCATCAGTTGAAACAAATAAAACAAATTATGTATTTTATTATATATTTTTGATTTTTTTTATTGGGTACAGCATAGAATAATAAATAACTACATGAGTTACTATAATAAAGTTGCTATATATGTAAATATATATATATATATATATATATATATATATATAATGAATAAATCTGGTTTAATTTTTGCCAAATATCTTAAAGTTCTGAAACACATTGTTTAGTCTAAAGCTGCTAGTTGAAAAATTGATAATAATGGACCGGTTTTGGACTTTCTGTCAAATAATTTTATTTATAATATTACTTCCTATAATTACAAAGATCTTCTTACAAGTATTGTCATTAACAGATTGAATGATGTACTTACTGTATTTTTATTTTCAAGATTACAAAGAATTATTAAGAATTAGTTTTGATTACTGGAACAATTTGGTTAAACTTTGTATTTATAAGAACGATATTTAGAATGATTATAATATTTTTATTCAAAATTAAGATATTCCTCAAGGTTACATTTTTTTGAGTACACTTGCTAATTTATTTTTAAATAATTTTGACAAAAATTTTATTTTTCAACATCTTTTTCCGTTTATATATATACGTGATTTTATTATTTTAAACAATATAAATTTAGTGATATTTCTAAATCAATTTATCCAAAAACGAGCTTTCCCTTATTAAAATCAGCATTTTTAGAAATAACAATGATTTTTCTTGATTTACTTATAAACATTGAATATTCAACCACTTATACATAGACACACACCTTTCGATGATACCAGTCAATTTAATTTTAAAGTTAATAAACTAATAGATTGGAAGTAAACATTTATTTTGAGATTTACAGGGATATAATAATTAGTAAATTAAAACGCATATACAATATTTTCAACAATTTAAAATTTATCAAAAAACAAATTAGGCGTTTAATTAATCATCTTAAATATTATTATTTTCCTTTTGAGTTTATTTAAGGTATAAAGGAAGTAAAGATCTGCTTGTAAAATTGAAGTAATGTGTAATTTTTATAACTACTGAAGAGCCCACTAAGCATTGAAGTTCTTATAAGAACCCCAGGAACACCTACTTTTACTTTAATTATACTTTAGTTTTTAATAAACAATATAAATTATAAACAACTTTAACTTCTTAATTTAACTTATAACCTTTCTTATTACTTTTGGCGACTATAGTTTTCTGTATTTGACGTATATTTTTCATTTTATTTCTTTCCCTATATTTCTTTGTATTGTTTTGCTTACTTTTAATGTATTACTTTGATTCTATTTCTTTAAACTTTGATATAATTTTGTTTCCTTGTATACAGGCACACTTCGGGGGAATAGTATGAATATTTTTAGATTTTTGTCTTTCCTGCTTTTCAGAAAAGAGTGTTATATTTGCATAGTTGACCATCTCTCTCCTGATGAACGCATTATCTCTTAAATGAAGGCGTGATCTCTTAATTGAAGGCGTGATCTCTTAAATGAAGGTCCGGTCTCTTAAATGATGACGTGGCCTTTTTCTTACTTTTATTAGATTTTTTTATTTATTTTTTATTTTGCATTATTTGCATTAAATTGTATACTTTATTCTTCTTATTGTCTTTAATTATTTGTCTTCAAATTACAATTACATCGTATTTTATATATATTGGTATTTTTCTCAATAGCTTTTTGTGCTGGTATTATTGCATATATTGCTTGTTGGTTGATGTTGTTTCTCATTTATTCTATTTACTTTCTATTTTCTAAATATTATATTTACTGCTTTATATTATATTATATTAAAGATGACGTCGGAACTAATGTAATAGGTAAAAAAAAAAGTTCAGTAAGCCCTTCACAGAAACTGTAAATTCCCTATATAAAATAAGAATCGCCTATAGTGTGACCAGATGTACATTCGGTAGTTACAATAAATATTGTTGAAATTGTCTTTCCACAGACCATTTTAGGGAAGGTCATGATCCATTAATGAGAATTTTTAATTATTTATGATCGTAACACATTCCGACTTTCACATATGATTTTGAGTCTTTTGGTAAAAAATATGTATGTGGTCGAAAAGTCAAGTCAGAAATAAGTTCAAGAGTTTTTGAGTTCATGTTAATAGGGGGGGGGGCAGAACGATATAAATGCAGAAGCCGCTGTGAGGCGTAGATCTGTAGTTTTCTAGAGTAGAGACAATCTGTAGTTTTTGCTTTAGCTTCTGATCCTGAGAAATAAGATGACTCCGGTTCAATTACCCTGAGTTCGTAATTAAAGATAACTGAAGACCTTTGCCAGTCGCAGTTATGAAACTCCGAGTAGTCATTACTTTCTCAAAAAGATCACTGAGCATCCTAAAAATTTGAATTTGATACAGACGACTGCGATTCTTAGGTGACCAGTGACATCTTAGGCGCAAATCTAAGGCTTCCCTGAAGTGAGTTTGTTGTCCCTGACTCAGTTGTTTCAAAGCCGATTGACCAGTCATTTCAGTGAAAAGTTCGTGGAATTTTAAAACTCAGTTATTTATGTCCCCTCAAGCTGATAGAACATTTTTCATGAACATTCTGTATTGACATTGTAGATATCCATCGTAACTATTCATAGATTGTGAATAAACATTTAGTCCATATTTAAGAATTTAGTGTGAGCTTAATTCATTTACTGTCTAAAAAATTTCAAGTTATTTGTCAATTACCTTATACTTCACAAAGTGTAAGTACTTATTTCAAGTCATCCAGCACTCTGTTAATTGAAACCTATTTGTCTCTACTTTAAATATTCTTTCTTCAGATTTTTAAATTTGACTGTAAGTAATAAATTCATTTGTGGAAAAATATATATTTTTAAATAATATGCTTACTTTAAAAAAAATCAACAATTTCAATTTTATCTCTAGTTGAAATTGATGAAAACATAATTTTACTTGTTATTTTTTTACATATATATTCCCTCAAGTCATAAAGAAATTCATTTCAGTTATGAAACATTCGTTATTATATCTATAGAAATTGGAGATTACATCTTACTTTTAACCCTTGTTAGCTATTTGTATTAATAAAATATTGTATTTTAAGTTTTTTTTTTTCTAAGATGAAGAAAATTTTGATTGATAATAAAACATTCTTTTTGTATATTTTACATTACCATTGAATATATTGACAACGTACAATCGTAAAATAGCACATTCACTGTTGTCAATTGCTCTAGATCAAAATTAGAGATTTAAACTGAAAACAAAAGTATTCGAAATTTTAAAGGAGGGAAGAACAAAATGTATATTATGAGTAAAAAATTCCTTAAAATGCAATTATTATTAATTTTATCATTATTACTCACAGAAAAACACAATACGATATATTGCAATAAAATAATTTTAATCATACTAATTAGTTATTATACTTATTTAAATTTTTCATGTTTTCTTTTAATTAAATAACGGGAATCTAAATTAATTAGACAGAATAACTTTTATTTTGTTTTTGTTTTTACAAAAATTCTCAAAACAGTCTAATAGCTAAATTATAAGTATTTACGGAATGCTAAATAATAGTAAATTAAAGTATTAAATAAAAAATGGTAAAATTTTGAAGCTGTGCGAAAAATGCTTCCTTATTTATAGAAGCTAGTGTTCATAAATTTCAAAGTAGTCTTTCGGAAACTTCAAAATGTTACTTCGTTAACCATCCATTTCCCTTGTGAAAGTGACTTGCTGAACAGAGTACATATTTTTTATTTTAATTCTTTCCAGAAACTTCACATTTTCATTTTCTATCTTTAAGGATCGTACACAGTTTAAAATGAGTACAAGCGCATAAATAGCCTCCGTTCTGTCATTGCGAAAAATATACTGCAGACACACCTCGAAACTTTTCGATGTAATTTTCCGAAGTAAACTGGTTTTCGGTTTCCTTATCTTGTTGTAAGCCTGATATAGAGATTGATGTGCGCTAGCAATTTCTCCCCACCAGGGAAATGAATGCCGGGAAGTCTAGCACTACGAAGTGCCTTTTACTTTCTTGTTACATATATTACGGATGTATATTCCCTTAACTTTATCCGCGGGGATGTGACGGCTACTAAGGGGTGGAGAAACATTTCAGAGAAGTGTTGTTTCCGTAATTAATAGGTATCTCAAAAGCCGCTTCCTCTCTCTCTCTCTCTCTTAAGGGAAAGTTACTGCTTAATTGTGCCCAAAATAGGTTGGATTTAAAAGGACTTACAATCCATCTTATTTCTGTCACAATTTTGCACCACTAAGCGAATGTTTTAATTATGAAAATTCTTAGTGAGCCCGTTATAAGTCTCTTGTTGTACTAAAAATTGACAGGGAAGAAAAAGTTTAGTGATTTTAATGAGTGTATAAGTATATCATGTCTTGTCAACGTTTTTTAATTATTTTGAAAGTTGCGAGTAGTTACGGATGATGTAAATAACAATTATTTTTTCGGCAAAAATCAAAAGTACAAATGCACAAAACAAGAGAACCTTTACAAGTACAAGAGAAAGAAATATCGGTAATTTGTCAAAATTATAAAAATAGCATATTTATACAAAAATATGATAATTAAAAACATAAAATGTGTTTTATGAAATATAGCAGAAATATTTCTTACTGAATAATATATCTTAAAAGTTATTATCAGATACGATATTTAGAGAGCAGTTATTGAGTTACCAATTAGATTATAAAAATCAATATTTTTCAGGCATAAAAATAAAATGTTCAATTTTTAGTATTTTTAAGTAAAATTAAAAATAAGCTGGCAAGTACATTTCAAAAAATATAGCTCATAAGATATAAAAAGTGATATGTTGATAAAGCTTCATAGAAATTATTCCTTTTTAATATGTGATAAAGAAATCATAGTCTAATAGTGTTTCGCTGTATTTGTTGTATTATTTTCAAATCTTAAATATATTCAATCTACATTTAATTTATCAGTTGATATCCACAGTACATTGAAAATATTCAAGTAACAGATTATTAAATCTCATTGTTGTATTCAATATTTCATATTTTACATTATAGATTTGAAACGCGAGTAAAAGATAATGCTTCAGTTAATATTGCTTTAGTCTCAAGCATTTTGTTAAAGAGAAAATAAAGTAAACAGTTGCAAAAATACAAAATAATTATAAAATGATATTTAATATTAATTATGGATATGCATATTAGAATGAATGTTACGCTTAAAATTCAGTTATCTGTTAATCTTATTATTATATGTTTTTTTTTTTTTTATCTTTAACTTCATAGCAATCCGATATATAGTGTCAGATTTCACAGAATACATGTTCATATTAATAGTTCATATTATTTTATAAATAATTACTCAAACGTTATTTATAACATGATTTTAATATTTTAATGATATAAAAACACTGTAGATAAAACAGTGTAATATCGCAAAATATATAGGTAGTATAATAAGTAATTTAAATCAAGATAATTTTAAACATTCGATTGCTTAATTTTTTCTTTATATTTTTTATAATACAGGTACGAAAATTCAATGATTTAATTATTATTTCTTAATTATTTATTCATATCGAGAAAACTTAAATTATTCTGCGTGAAATTTATAAGCAAATAATTTATTTAAAAATATCCAATTACGCATGATAAAAAATAATTCTTTTTTTTTAAGTTATTGAAATATTTTATTACGCTCTGAAAAATAGTTTGAATATTTATCTTAAATACTTAAAATTTTTCCAAAAAAATAAATATTTCCTTTAAAGCATTTTTTAACCGGATCAAATTTTATTCATTAGTACTTAGAGATTCTGCAATAAAAGTCATGTGCTCCATTATTTCGTTCTTTTAGCTTTAGTCTTTTAATTTTATAAAAGAACTATTTTATCGAAAATCCTTAAGTTTAATCGGCTTAGCATGTATCTAGCTCGTTATGGTATAATTAATGTCATTCACTTGAATGTAATTACAAAGAAACTAGTCAAATTTGTAAAAAAAATACATAATAAATAAATTTTGACCTCTTTAATGATGAATAATAACGTAATTTGCATTTTTCACTTAGAAAGAATTTTAAATAGTATACTTTAAATATGCAATTTTTATGATACGAGAATAATTAATGTTTTATATTATCCAAGATTATGTAAGGTTTCATTTTGTACTTCTTTATTTTCGTTAAAAATAATTGTGTACTTCCTTTAATTGTGAAAAAATTGCTCAGCCTTTAAAAAGATCATTTTAATTTAAATGTCTTTTTACAATATTGTGGATATACGTTTTTATTACCATTTATTTTAAAATTATTTGATAATTGCCGAAGCATTTAAATGTTGTTTGCTGTCCAATACGTTACTGATGTTCATTTTTAAAATATGAGTCAACATTAGCAATAATATTGCCATTTGACTATTTTAAAATTTCGAATATTTTGTATGCTAAGCAACTCAAGTAAGCTCCCTACTGAAATCAAGGATATTAGTTTAATAATATATTTGTTTTAAGAAATTCAATTCCATTTTTAAAATGTAACTAAAAATTTAACTAAAGTCGAAATATTTTGTTTTAAAACTGGATTAGCAAATTATTTTCAGATATCATTTAAACCAAAAGCTTATCTAAATAATTCTAATAATAAAAGATTTTATTATCATGCAGTGATATCGTAAATGTCTTTATTCTCAGTAATTTGTAAATATTTACGTTCATGAAATTCTAAGAATTGTTTGGATAAACAAATGTGTACATTCTTTTTCCAGCATATAATATAGCAAATTCTAGGAAAAACGTTAATAATTTTTCTTTATTCGAATATCTACTACATTTATTCTTTCATAAAAATAGTTTCAGATAACAAATATTAAAATAACTATGGAAAATAATTGTTATTGTTTAAACTTGAATTTTCCCTTAAAAATTGTCTTCTGCACATTATGAATTGCAAAAAAATCTTTAAATATCAGGTCTGTATTTTGTGAAAAATTTCCGAAATTCATATTTTTATGGCTAAATAATTTTTACATTACAATCTATTTTAATTCCATATTTATAAAGTGTAACTATAAGAATTTCCAATAAATGTATCCTATGTATATGTTTAATATATTAGCTGGTTAAAATCAGAAAAATAATCAATCCATTGAAATAATTCTATCGATAGCATTTTTTAATAAAAGAATAATAAGACGGGAAAAATAACACCAGCATAAATTAAAATAAGAAAAAAAAACACATACGTCTTTTAAGATTAGATTTATCATTAAAGTACTGTCTTTAAATTATTATTATATAAAATTATTTCATGTTCACACACATTTTCTAGATATTTTACCCTGAATAATTCTGTCATTTAATATGAAGGGTATTTTAATGGCAATGATTTCAAAATATATTTAAATGTAATTTAAATGCGCATTTTTTGAAACAATAAGAAGAATTTTTTTCCATAACTATATAACTGAATCTATGTTTGCTCACTTTTACTGAACAAAATATACGTGTGTGAAAATTGTGTGACAATATTTAATGCATAGTTATGAAACATATGATCTTAAAATAAGATAATATGTTTATGGCAAATCATAAGCGAAATCAAAAGTTAGCTTTGATTAATTGATGACGTGTCTTAATTTAGACATCAGCAACTTTGAACTTGGAAAAGTATATAAAAATAAACTATCAAGAAATAATTTTTAGACAAATTTATCAAAGAACTTTATCTATTTAACTTATGGCGTTGCTCTTATATTTGTGTTTGATTTCAACTTTGATAATTGTCTTCCTGATAATAAACTAAATCATAA
>JAPDSC010152314.1:72660-87685 GCA_026290005.1 Latrodectus geometricus
ATATATATATATATATATATATTTGTTTTAAACCATTCTTGAGTTCTAGGAAAACAAATAATTGTTGAATTTTTTTTTATCATTTATCCTTTATTGAAAAGTAATTTCTGGAATTCACTGTGATGAAACAATATAGCAGATTTTGATGCAAAGAAAAAATGTAGTTCATTATAAGACTCTCAAGTATTTAATTGCGCAATACTTACAAATAGAGAGCTGAAAAAGTATGTTACATAAGACGAGACAAGTGGTCAACAAAGGCTTTAAGCAAAGAAATAAAACCAAATAGAGGTAAAATTTCTAACAAACATGGTTTCTTATAATTGTTACAATAATGATATTTTTGCAGTGTATTAAATTTATTTTACTAGCTTCTTATTAATTATTTTTAAATGATAGACCTTTATCTTAAACTGTATCAAACAAGATATAAGCCACTTTTTAAAATATTTAATTTTATCTCGTGATAAAAATTTATAATACATTTTAATATGCTGTTTAATATTTAATTTTCCTACTGTTTAAATTTAACATTATAGAGATAACTATTTAGGCATTTTGTTTGCTAATATTAAGTATCAGAAGCAATATTTTAATGAATAAAAAAAGTAATTCATACTTTCAAAATGGGCTGCTGTACTTTGTCTTTCTGTTGGTGGTTACTTTGACCTTTCAAGTACTTTTTAAGAGGCAGACTAAGTGAAAAGGTTATGGGAAATGGTCAGAATTGTGAATCGGATCCTGCATGTTTTTACTTTGATGCTTTTTTTTTTTTTTTTTGCATTAATAAATTTGAGGTAGGGAATCCTTGTTAGCTCAAGAAATAGATTACTTCCAGCCTTTAAATCTGTCGAGTATTTTCATCCAACGACTATCCACGATGACATTTGATATCTACTTACACAGTATGAATTGTCTTCCAATATTTCAGGAGTTTGGTTCTCGTCGGATGATGTCGATCATTTTCCCAAAATTATCACTATTTGTTATGGAATGAATAGGCATTTACGATCAGCTTTAATTAAATATTTTAGTGTTCATTTTGCTTTTTTTTTGTTGTGAATACGTATATTTTCAAGGATGAATGCTCAGTTTGGAACTAGAGTAAATTAAACCAGTGCAGCGTCATGAGCATTTTCAAAAATCGGTGCTTTTGGAACACGTGTTTTTTTATATAATTTTTTTCCTCTTTCACATTTGTTATTATTTCAGCATTTTCTACACACAGTACCGAATACATTCATTTTATATTATTTTTATTAAGTATTTCATATTTTCAAAATATTCTAAAAATATATTTTTCATACATTTATTTTTTGCTAATATTTTTTATTTGATATTAAATTGTATAAAATACCTATTCCATTTGCTTTATTATTACAGACATGAAATAAATATAAAATTGCGAAGAGTAAAATAACATAAATTGTATTTCATTTAATGAACTACAAGAGGTTCATAATAAATCCCTTCTTTACCTGGATATTATTTTGAACTTAAGAGATTCGGAAATCACATTTGTATATCATATAATCAAGTTTCAATTTAGAATCGAAACATTGATGCATTTATTAAACTTTTTTATTGATATTAATTGATCATTATTTATACTAAATACTGGCATACGGAATTAAAATTTAACTAGCAATAATTGAATTTTACGTTTCTACGTCTTATTAAAATAAGCTTTTTCAGGTTGGAGTCATCACATAAAATATATTCCGTTAAATTTTCATTTGGTGTAACCAGGTTATAAAAATGAAAACCGAAATAATATTTAAATTTATGTTACATTTTGTAAACAAAAATAATTTCAATTGATTATCAAAATAATGAACAAATAAAGTTACATTAAAGAAATCATTATTAATAAAGATCATATATCAATTATAGTCAAATAATAACTGATGAAATTACATCTAAAGATAGAAATAATTCAATTATTAAATGGAAAAATTGAAACATATTGTCACAAGCAAAATGCCCCTAAAGTATATTTATTATCTACCAGATTTTTCATTACTTTTGAATACTGCTTTCTCATTCGTTAATTTACAGAAAAAAATAGTTATGTGATTTTATTAAATATTTTTAGCACTTTCGTTCATTTGAAACTATTTGATAAGTTTTCTCTAAAAAATTCAGAACTGAAATTTTGAGCAATTGCCAATATTAATGCACTAATTTTCAAACATTGACAACCATAATCTATCATAAATTGCTATTTGCTCTAAATTATACATAAGTGAGAGTACAGTAAGACATTATCTAGATTATTTTCAGAATTAATTTAAATTTGCTTATAAAATTTATGTACATTTAAAACATAAAATTTTTCAATGCATTTCATATCCATTCAGTTAACTACGTTATTCTTCATTGGAGTCCATATTAAAATACTTTGTGAACACTTTTTTAATCCCCTATAGATAAATAAGTTAATAGCTAAATTAAGCTTATTTTTAATGATGTCTGAGGGTTTAATATATGATAAAATTATATTACTTAAATAATAATAAATTATGATATATTGTCACAAATTATAATAAAAGTGTCATAAATATTGATATAATGACACATAAAATGATAGAACTGGAAAAAAAAAAGCATCAAACAAGAGAAAAATAAAATTTTACACTCGCATATAATATTAAACATATCGTTATATAACCTATTTAAAAATATGATAAGAAACTAATGTCAATTTTTAATTTAAGATAAAACATTGAATTCAAGACCCACATTCTATTGTGTTTGTTTTGAAAGTCCAACCTTTTTTTATTTCTTATTGAAGTTTTCTATAAACAAAAGTATAAAAGTGAAAATGTTCGAGTTTATTTTTAGAAAGTAACTTTAAGGACTTTTAAAAATTAAAAAGTGCTATGTAAAAGCAGCTATATATTACATTAATGGCCGTATTCACCAAACACGGGTTAACTTGAGTGTAGCCTAACTCCGATATAACTCAACTCTAGTAAGACTAGCCGATTCTTATTCACGAAGCAGGGAAATTCCCGAATTCCCGTGTAAAACAACTTTGGAGTTAACCAAACACTACATTTAAAACGGCTTCTGATTAGCTTGCAATCTTGCACATCAATGTCAGTCCACCATTGTTTGCTGACTCGGTGCTAGCACTCCGAAATCGTAGAGTTATTCTAGGGATCCCTATAGGCGAGTTAATCACTTTTTTTGTCGTGGTGAACCTCGTTTAACTCTGGTTGGGGAATACGGCCGTAAATGTATGAAAAAAAGGCATTAAAATTACTTCAATTTAGTTTATATTGAAATCATACATTTCATCGTTTGTAAGATAGGTAATAAATTGCAATCATAATATTTTATATTTCTGATAGTATCTATCATATATAGTCTCTTTATTAATGACAGCTGAAAACTCACATTAAAGTGTATTCTCAGTATATATATATATATATATATATATATATATATATATATATATATATATTTGTATGTAATGCTTAGCATATGATGTTTATTTTCCCAAAATGATATTTATTCACATTGTATTATTATTATCATCTTGGAAAAATAGGAAAAGTACAAAATGACATCTGAGTGCTTAGAAAGAAGAAAATATATTTAATATATCAGCATGAGTATATACATTTTAAATATTTTCAATAATAAAAATAACATTACACATTTTAGTTTAATGTATCAATTATGGTAACTACAGAGATAACATTGTAATTAAAAAAAAGATTATTCTAGTTTTTAATTTAAGTAGTTTTTACAAATAGTAAATTTTTTTAAATAAACAATATTTTTTAAAAAGTAAATTTTTACGGAAAACTTTCTTATCAATTCTATCATATTTATTGCATTCTACAAAGATAAGAAATTTTATTCTATTGCTCACATACATTTTCTTATCCCAGGTAAATTTGCAGGTTATTAAATATCTTAATGCGCAACACCAAATATTCATTCAACTCATTGTAAAGAAATTAATGAAAATGTATAAAATTGATGTAGGAATAAATTAAATTTATATACCTTTATGAAAAAAAAGTCCTTACATTTTAAATTAGATATATATTCCATGGTCTCGAATATTTTTATTTTTTATTAAAACTTACATGACTTTGTGCAATACATTTAAAGTTCATATGTATTCATAAGCTTTTATTTAAATTTACCATTGATTTATTTCTAGTACTTTTCAAGTCTTAAATGTATATAAAATAAATACATAGAATCGAATTTTTTAATAAACATTTTTAGTGGTCATTATTTTGCATTCACCTTACCAAATAAAGATTTTATTTTGAAAATTTTCGACATTTTGTTTATTATTTATGGGTTGTATTCTCCCTGAAGATCACTTTTATGCATTTATCCTGCTATTGCTTATTAGAGAATTCAAGGCAATGAATAAATTTCTGTCTTTCAACCGTTCCAACATGTTACATTTACGGATGTCTGACTTCAAATATACATGAAAAATTTCCCTGTAAAATTTGTTTCCCAATACACCTCTTTTTCATTTCAAACCTCATCTACATTTAGAAATAAGAATTCGAAACTTCTTCCGTGACATCTCATTTCCCTCTGTAACATTTAAAAAGGAAATAATTTAAACGTAACAGTAATGAAGAAAAGGAAGTAAAATGCACGACTTATTCTATCTTTAAGCCAGACATTCCATAATATAGTTTCTCAATCAGCACGTCTTCAAATAAATTTAAAATTCTTTAGAAACATCTTCGCTTACAGCACAAATAAGATGCCATTCAAACGCTTCTTTGACTTTTAAAAATTCTAGTGAAGTGGAAGGGGGGTAGTGGAGCGTTGTATTTTGCAGGAAGAATGTGCGATGAAAAGAAAGTTAAGGGAACCATGAAATATGGTGATGTGTATCAGGAGAGTGAATTTTAATGGAAAATATGCAGTCATAAAAATGTCTTTGTTGCAACAACTGGATTTAATGTTACACAATATCAGGCAGTTTGTTACTCGGATTTCTTGTTGCCACTCGATTAGCAATGAAAATGGTTTTCCACCGGCAGTTACATGGGTAAGAATCGCCTTTCCTTTCAGCGCCATCTTTTGGCAATTGAAAAAACAATAATATTTAAACTTTTTATATGTACAAAAAACAAACTTTTTAATATATTCTTTAATTTAAACTAAAAATTTAGCTTCAAATTGCTGCAAAAATGTACAGTCAATAATATTTATTTTAAAAATAATTTAATTAAATGATTTGCTTTATTGATTTATTTCAAATAAAAGCATTATTTAAATTTTTCGAATAATTTTACAAGAAAAACTATATTAAAATAATTCTGAAATAATTTTAAACGATCCTATTTTAAGCTTAAAAACGAAACATAATTCTATGTATTTTGCACTAAATTATTTGTAAATTCCACTTAATGTGCGTATGTATATAAAAAAGTGCAAAATTAGGTATTTTAAAAAATTGAAAAAACGTAAGGCAATATTTTTTTTTTATTTTTAAAATTCTATATTCAGTAATATATACATGATATATATTAAACGAGTCAAATTTTATTTAAATTAGGTTATATATATTTTGATAAAAAAATTAAAGAAAACTAAATAAACAAAAAATATAAATATAGATAACATAATAATGTTATTTCTATGAATTCTAGAAACTTCTAAAACAGTTGCGAGAGCTTTATGTAGTTAATATATTTATAATGATTCATTTGTAATTTTTTGGATGAATATCCTATGTGCTTCTTGAGAAAGGTAATAATATAACCATAATAAAATGAGATAAATTTTAAAGTATTAATATTATATAACATTAAATCATATAAGAAACAAAGATATCAAGAGTTGTTTGCTAAAATGTTCTTCATGTTATTTAAGAAGAAACCATGTCCCTGAAGAAGTAGTTATTTTGAAACAAAGAATTTTTAAGAATATATTAGGCTTAACTAAAAAAATAGTTAATCATGTGCTGCAGGTAATTAACGTTATATTAATTTTATTGTAATTAATATCACCTGGTATTGTAGTGTTTATGTGTCTATGCTTTATTAATGTTTTTTTAGAATGACACTACAATTTAATAAACAAATTTATTAAAATTTAGTGAAGTTTAATATGTGATACCTAATAAATTTGCAATAATGTTGGTAACTGGAAATTTTATGATTTCGTAGAATATATGCAGAACATAATATTTTTTTAAGTTATACCTACGCATTAATTAGAGTACATAATAATATAAAATAAGGTATTCATTCTATGCAATTTCCCAGCAAACCTTCAATCATTAAATCTCAATTATTGAATGCATATTTGTAATTTTGAAAATATTTGAATTCAATTATTTTGGAATTATATTTATTGCAATACATAGTAAATATAATGTTTTGAAAGTATACTAAAATTTTTCAATTGCTTTTTTTTCAATTAGAATATCTAAAATTTATTTTTTTTAATATCTTAAATTCTTAATTTTATGAAATCCTATTACATCTTAATATTTTAAAATGTTAACATTATATTTTAGAGCCCCATAGGGACCATCATAATATCATTTAATAATATTTCTAGAATTTAAAATGTTAGATAAACACATTTACTATATTAAAATAAACTAAATATCCTATTTGATTCATTATTATACTAAAGATGCTGCACTAGATCATAATAAATAAACATGTTGCAATATGTCAGATTCCAAAATAAATTGATAAGCGAGTTTTATCTTAAAAGTAATGAATAAAATAAATTTGGCATTTTATCAAAAGAGCAACATATTTCTATAGCACATTTAAATTTTAAGAGCCACTAAGGAAGAGAAACAAAATAAATTGGCTTTTTCGTACTTGTTTTTTTTTTTTTTTTTTTTTTTTTTTTTTTTTTTTTTTTTTTTTTTTGATCCTCATCAATCTTTCACACAACCATTAAACATGGAGGAAAATATCTCCAGAATATATTTTTACAATAGATAGAGATCCTTTACTGAAGTAACTATGTTCAGTTATTTTAAGATTTTTCTTGTAAAGCCAAATTGATCGCATCCATTAAGAGAACAAAATAATTAATGGAGGAGAATGTTTATTTGTAAAAGAAAATAGTCCAAGAAATACTTCTAGTTTTATAACATTTTTGAAAAATTTTTCAAAAATGAAATAAACTATAAATGTTATATAAAATATTTATATATGAACTATAATATCATAAATTTAGTTTATAATTTAATCTAAAAGATTTCGATCTCTTACATAGATACCACGTTTCATAGTTTCACTGTATATATATTCATCTTGAGATTTAAAATATTTCTTTAAAAAATAATATTTTTTATTTACAATGAATACAATTTATGTAAATCTCTTTTTAATTAAAGAACTAATTGAACTAGTTAATCATTTTATTGAAAGTAAAGCAATCAATATATTTCCGTTAATCAGAATATACCTTTAAATTAGGTATAATTCAAATTATTTACTTATGAATCATTGCCAATATAATTCACAACTTTACTTATTTTGCTCATAAAAATTGTAGTTGTACACATCACATTATTTAAATTAAAGAAGCAATTCATAAAATTTAAACACTGGCTTCAGTATTTTAATTGAGCATGAACTTTCGTTTTCAAAACTAACTTTTTTTACTTTACAACAGTCTTTAATGAGCCATGATAAGTTCAATGCCCTAAATCATATTTCATTCAGTTTTCAAATTAAATTAAGGTTGAACACGAAAATATTTAAAAATTACCTTGTGTAATTTTATAAAGATTTGATTTATGAAGGAATTTTACTTGTACGTATGAGTTCGTTATAAGTCCATAAAATTTACAATTGGTCTTTGATTTGCTATCTTTGATGGGTCTTTGAAATCTTTACAAGAAACATATTGATTTTTGTTTTTATTGTATTAGTGTCATCAATTAAAATCTTCTATTACCGATATCTATTTTCGATTAAGGGAGTTAGCAATATCTGATACTTGAATTGGAATTGAGGAAATACAGCATAAGAACATCTTTAAAATATCTTATATAAATGTAAACCGAATCAAGCTGACTACCTTGTATCAGACACGCGTGATTTGTGAAATGATTGATGACCTTGCTGGATAAAGAAGAATATTAACAATACGAAGACAGTCCTGAGAGCTGTATGTGCGCTGCATTACGTTGTTGGAAACTTGCACCAAGATGGCGTGTCATGAGGGTGAATACAACCGGCCGCATGATGGTATTAACATATATTTAAACTGAACTGTTGAACATGCACTGGGAATGACTAAAGGTGGCCTACTTATTAAAAAAATAGTGCCCCACACCATCACGTCAGGGTATATGGCTGTATTCAGTTGTAAAACAAAAAACAAAGACTGATTAAAGCCACTGACTCCATCCTCTGTAGAAGCCAACAGGGTAATAATCTGTTTAAAGAGTGAAGTGACTTCGTTACTGAACAATATGCGGCGTAAATCTGAAAGCTGCCATGATGATCGGTTGAGATACTACTCCAGGTGACTCCACTGATGTAGTGGGGTAATAGGCCTTTATGAGCATATATCCACATTACACATATGCTGAAATGTTGGATATTACCAGTGGAGGTATAGGCGAAGCTGTAGTGCGTTGAATAATGATACCGATGGCCAAATTTGGACTGGCGAACAATCATCCCATTTTCCCTCGAATTTATGTTCCTTGAAATTTTAGAGCCTTCATTTCACCTGCATTTTTTTGTAGCAACGATAGCTACCATTATCTTAGCACAGCAGTGTTTGTATGCTGCAGGTGACGGCATTTTGCTCAGTATACCTACCCATCTTCACTCATCCCTATAAAACGACCACGTTCGAAATCATTTGATTGTCTGTAAGGTGTAAAATATCGTCGTAATGTCATGTTTAGTTGCTCCATGACGGAATTTCAATGGCACCAACAAGAAAGATGAATTTTCCACTTCAGTTTCTGGATTTGTGCTTTGTATATTACATAGTAGAAATGATCGCAATTCCTGTTTATTGACCTTAACACTCTGATTATTTGCACTTTATATCAAAATATTTTTGCATACCAACTTTTATATTGATCCCAAAAAAACCTTGGTACATATACATATATACATTAAGTAAGTTACATTAAATGGATAAAGATAAAACAATAAAGAAACAATACAATTTACAATCAAAAAAACAAACTCAAGAAAAATAATAAAATGTAATTAAGGAAAGAGCATAGGGAACACGTCTTCATCAGGAGGGAGATGGTCAGCTATGCAAAATAGGCACCCTTTTCTGACAAACTCGAAAGAAAAAGATCTAAAAATATTCGTGTTATTCCCCCGAAGAGTGTCTCTTTAGGAAGAAAATACTACTATATCATAATTGAAACCAAAACAATACATTAAAAAATAAGCAAAACAATACATAAAGAAATCATTACAATGAGAAAAGATTAAGCAAATTAACATAACTGAATGATAAAAGATATAAATCATAAAACGATATTTGGTAATGGAGTTATTACACAAAAATATTATAAAATTATGCAATTTTGTGGAAAATATTGCAAAAATGAAGTGTAACTGTGCACAGTAATGTAACATTATTTCACAGTAACTCTGATGCAATTGCACACATTATCATGTAGATCAGTTTTGCTGAATTTATATTGTATTATTTATACTGTGCAAATTTGAGAATTTGATTAATAACTAATAAAACATTATTAAGATTAAAATATAGTTCACCAATATACTAATAATTTAAAACAAAAGACTAAGTAAAAAGTGCTTATTAATAGATAGTACTACAGAGAAATAAATTACTTTAATTATACAAGTGAGATATATATTGTGAGATTACTTACAACAAAATATAAATTGGAAGCACACATATATTTCTAGAATATTATATTTTTCCCTTAAAAATGATGATTCTAAATAAATTAGAAATATTTATAATACATATTTCGCTAATTATGACTGAGGAAGTTAAATATTTATATTCGTATGCCAAAAAATGAAAATAATATCAGTTGATGAATATATGTAGCGGAAAGAGAAAAAAAGTCTCATGTGTATGGGATTAAGGTTGAGCTTTCCCGTCTCTAAGAAATCATGGGTAGTCAATTGACATCTGGAACTTAGGAGGTAAGTTAATTTTGGAGAACTATCAGCAAACCATTTTTTATGTATTTTATTGTGGTTCCTGTTTATGTTGTTTCCAAGAAACTGGAGTCATGATGTATATTACTTATGTTGTTCTCTTTTTTCGTTGTTTGTTAGAGATTACGACAATAAACTTGGATTAAGCTTACCAGATGACTTTGTTTATGATATTGGTTGTTTCCACATATTAGCCATGTTGCGATATATTGGTCAAAGAAGGAAGTTAATAAAATACATTTATTTTTGACAAATAGGTATTTATCAAAATAATGAGGTTAAGTATTGAAAAAAAATATAATTTTCAAGCCCTGAAATATTTGTAGCATGCTATTAATTATTTAGTTTCTGATGTACTGAATATGTATCTGCAGTCCTTTAATTGTTTTAATTTATTGCATATTTTTCAGTACTTTGATATAGAATTTATTCATGCTTTCTTAGAATCATTGATTTACTGAAAAAAAGACTTAATAATGAATATAGTATATTAATATATTAAGCCTTCTTTTATATTTTATTTCTAAATTGTATAGTTTCAAAAAAGTGCAGTCGAGAATCAGTCAAAAAGTGAATAGTTCTCCAAAGAATCGATATTTGTTTCGTAATGCAAGCAAGAGCTTAAAATGGAAAATGTCTTTTATAAAGAAATTGTAAACAAGTTTTCTATATTTCTTGTAATACAAAACATTTGATAAAACGCATTCAAACATTTATTTACACTTTATTTTTAAGCACTGAGGGAAAACTTTATTGAATAAAATACATTGATGTGTAAACGTCTTTATCAAGTCAGGTTAATATGGGGATGTAGTAAAATTTTTGTGAAATATAAAACATAAAGCAAACTAGACTAACCAGCTTGATAAATTCTTGCAAACCTTTTGCTAATGAATACTCAAATAATAATACAAATATTTATTACTCTATTAATAAACTATGACTTTAAACATATACTATTATAAATACTCACTTTTATAATTTCAAATATTTATCCACTGTACAAGGAAAAAGTCATGTCATAGTTCCTAGTGCTTTAATAATTGCATAAAATACATCAAATTGTAAGTAAAACATTTGTTTTCTTTTAGGTTTAAATATTTTGTTTCAGATAATTTATTATTCTATCGGACATAAAAATATTTAAATCAAACTATGAATAAAGTAGGAAGCGAATTAAGATTTTACTAATTCGTATCTTAATTATTAAATTCTACTTAATATACTAATTGCATTTTAAATACTTAATGGTTAATTTATTTATGTATCCTAACTATTAACCTGCTTCAAATTACTAAATGCAGAATTTCTGATCTATTAGAAGCCTATAAGTTCAAAGGGATCAAAAGAAAATCGTAAAAGAAGAAACAATCTCAAATGTAAAGTTATCAATGTGCTATAAAATTTAAATAAACTATTTTAGATACTTTCCTATAACATCAATATCTTTTTAGAACTTATCTTGAACATAGAAGATATAAAAAAAAAATATTTTACTTGTAACGCACTTGGATTTTAACGAATTTAAGAATTTCCAAGATTTGAATATACATCTAAAATAATTCCAATTCTTAAATATTTGCCTTTCAATATACTTAAATTTATTAGAAAATCAAACGTAAGCCAACATTTTAGATTTATGCCTGCCCTTCATATACTGTTTTATTAGTACCAATGGATATATATATATATATATATATATATATATATATATATATATATATAATAACGGAAATTTGAAGTATTGAAGTTGATGAAACTTTTATTTATCTTATTGAGACTCTTAAACGAACTTTTATCTCAGACAGTGCTACGAACATTAAGTGACTTTAATCCCTAATAGATGGCAGAAAACAGCAATCTGGGTTTTAAAAGTGTTTCTCAGATAATATATTTTTCTGAAATAGTTTTTCTATCTCAATCAAAAATATTTTTCTCTTTTAATTTCAATGTGTACAAAAATTAATGTTTTTTAGTCAATATAAAATTAAGTGAAAATATTTGAAGTGGGAAAATGTTGCAAAATAAGACACATTGAACATATTAGTAGGCATTTTACTTCCAATTAATTTTAATTACAGACAGATTTCGTTAAAAGCCCATAAATTCAAAAGTACTCAACACAATCATTTATTATTCCCTTTCATCCATTTGTATAATTATATTACAGCCTAAACTAATATTCAGCACCCAAAAATATTACAAATTTACCTCCCTGAAATATTTAATAACTATGCTTACTACTAAATGATTCATATTTTCGAAAATGTGTTTGAAGTCGGATGAAAATATGGAAAGACGCCAAATTCGTGATCACTTTAGTATGGTTATGGAATATTTTAACATAATCATTTACTACTATCTTTCAAATTCTTAATTATAAAGCTAAACATAATGTATTTCGAAATAAAAGACATGATACTAAAGAGTGCTTTTAAATATTACAATTCTATAATAATGCAAAATTATTTATGTTTCCTGTACTAAATGTGTATTTATGTAAAACAAATTTATCTTTTTTCTGTTTAAACAAGACAAATTTTCAAATTCAGCATTTTTTGATATATTGCTGTATGTTTCTTCACGTTTTAACTTTTTAAAAACTCGTATATTTTTTAGACAATTTAATTATACATCAGAATAAATAGATAAGTTAGTCAAGAATATTTAGCAAATATATATAATCTATTTAGTTCAATATCTAGTTTTTTCTGAAAAATTGAAATAACATATTATTTATATAACTTTTGATGATACGAAGTATCATGCTGTCCATCACATGCTGCTCAAAAGAAAGTAACAATATTATAATTTATCTTGAAAATAAAGATTAAAATTGTCTTACTTTTTATTAAATTTTACTTGATTTAAAACCTAACAAATTGTTTTATAGAATGATATCACATGATATCACTTTTTTATATTTAGACTTTTAATCTATTAACTTTACGATAACTTCCGCAGAAAATTATTTTATTCAATATGGTAAAATTTACAGTCTATTCACTATGAAGAGTTTAAATTTTTGGTAGAAAACTTTTCGATTGTTTTCTGAATTATTATTAATGTAAACATGATACAAATTACCAAAATATTGTAGCTATTATGTGGATAAAATTCTAACATACATGAATCACGCGTTTGCAAATCATATTACTCAGTGGTATTGTTTAAATAACTTTTAATATTTATAATTTCATGTATTATAATATATTTGAACACGTGATTCCTGCACTATAATACAAGAAATGTGGGTACTGCATATAATTAAATTGGAAGTGGAAACGAAGATCAAATTAATTTCTGAGCTTTAATTACGATAACAATATAGAGCATTTCATAGAATTACAAGGTTAAAGCATTACAAGGTTATACCAAAGATTCAGTTATTATATCATGAAGTTTCTGATATACCAAGAAATGCCTACATAATTAATATTTACATTGCTTTTCACATGTAAGACATTGCTTAAACACTAATTAATTGCATACAACAATGTTAACGCCTACACAGTTTTCATGATGTTATAACCTTGGGATATTTGGTAAAATATATATGGTCAGACATTCATTATATAGAATAAAAGGTATTTAATTAAAAATTAGGCGGGAAATCTTGCATCCATTCAGGTGTCATTCTTGAAATTCATTCTATTTCCTCATTTCCTTAATATTCATTATAATATTTTGAATACGTCAGTAAAAAATTATAGAGGTGACAAACTATTAATCAATTCATAAATTAATAAGCTAATTTTTCTTTATGACGGAGAAAATATAAAATAAAACATTCCTATAAGCCATACCATGATACCATGTATAACCCATTTTTGTTTCAATATGGAAACTACAATGTCTGAGATTGTAATATGCTTCTAAAGTCCTTAAAGAAGTTATAGCAACAAATTATTAAGAATAAAAAGTATATATATATATATATATATATATATATATATATATATATAAATAGATAGATAGATAGATAGAAAGATAGATAGATAGATATGTTAAAATTATAATTATATTTAATATATTATGTAATAATATATTAATATATAATAATTATAGAATAATACATTAAAATTATAATTTATATAAAAATTATAATTATTATTCAAATCGAAAGTATCGTTTCAGAGACATTATTGTATATTTTGTGCTTTATGAAATATTTTTTGACACATAAAATTTGACTTGAGAAAATAATGATGAGTATCCGCAATTTATTATATTACGTTCTTTAAAAATAATATAAATCAATTAAAAAATATTAAAAAATCTTTTAAAAGGAAAATTACTTTAAAGTTATAGTTTTATATTTCTCTATAAAATTTTCCTGTCCTATGCCTACATTTTATAATATTACACTTATATATAATATCATAATATGTATAAACTACTTAGCACAGCACATTTATTAACAAAAGTAATAATTAGAAATAATGAGTGGAAGAAACTATAATTAAAAATATTTTGTCATAATTTCACAAAAAATAATTTATTCTAGGAGAAAACAACATTTATTAAGTCAATTACTTGTTTTCCTTAAAAAATGTGTGATTAGGCTTATATCGACCAATCATTTAGAAATTAAATATAAGTAAAGACCGGAACGATATTTTTTTTCGATACTTTTTTTCAATATATATTTATGAAATAATTGCGAAAATGTTTTTGACAAAATTCTGTAAAGATATATTTACCACAAAATTAGAAAAACAAAGTTAAATATTTTGTCCAAATAATGAGACTAATTAGTTATATTTTCTTTTTCAGTTAATAAATTATTGATGAACTTTACATTATATTTTTTGTTTTATTTCATAAATAAAATGAATAAAAGTATATTCATAAATTAACTATGTTAATAATATATA
>JAPDSC010152314.1:88085-126973 GCA_026290005.1 Latrodectus geometricus
AAATAAACATTATTATTTATATATTTTTAAATATATTAATTTCTTTTTCATTGTATTTTTCTTTAACTTTCTCATATAATTATAATTCATTTGAAGGAAGTTAAATATTTTAATTTTAATACTATAAATCTAAAAATTAATACAATATTGATAGAAATGTTTATTTGACGGATATGGAATTAATGCAAATAATTTTAAATTGTCCCTTAAACAAAGCAGTACTGTGATTTTAATTCTGTAATTTTTCGCTAAATTGGTATTTTTGATTTTAAAAATTATCAAATGCTCCATATTTGAAATAAAATATTTTCCTTACTTGAAATATATAAATTAAACGTGAGAAATTATTTAAACAAAGAAATTTGTATCCAATAATGAATACAGAATAAAATTAGCCGTCCAGCCACCAAATCGCAGTCTGAAAATAGTAGTGTACGGTAATATATATATATATATATATATATATATATATATATATATATATATATATATATATATATATATATATAGAGTTTCATTTTCAGGTATCCATCACACTTTGTAGTGACTACGGCTTCTTTGACTGGCAGCATAATTTGCTGTCAAATGTGATCCCAATGCGTTCCATTGGATTTTGATTGGGGCTCTAAGAAAGTCATCCCACTTTTCGAGTTCCCATTTTCTTAAACATGTATGGGCCATATTCGATGTGTAAGCAGAGTATCTATTCTGCTGGAAAGGAAATGGCCATTTCCTGAAACATTGTCGTAGATTTACGAGTGCAGCATTGTCTAGAGTGTCCACATACATCTAAGAGTTTATATTTCCAAACATAGGAAATTACAGACATGGCTAAAGGACAAGAAACGCCCCCATACCGCCAGCATCAAATTTATCAGTTGGCACAAAACAAACATTAAAAATGTTGGTTGGTAACTGACAAAACTCAGAAGCATCCATCTAACTTCTTGACTATAAAAAGTGATCAACAAACTTCCCAGAATATTTTTCCACATGTCCATAGTCCAATGACACTGAGATTTGCATCATTGCAATGCTTCGTATCTGTAAAGTTATGCTAGGCTTGTGAACGGCTCCTACATATATATATATATATATATATATATATATATATATATATATATATATGGTGAAAATGTGCTTGAGGTCCCCTCCTTGGCGCGTTTTCAAAAATACCGATGCCATGGCGAAAATTCTATATCTTTTAGGAAGTCAGTGTCCAGTAAAAGTTCATCTCTCATTAGAAAGCTTCCACTGAGTTTAAATAATACTTTCTGTCCTTTTCAGAAACATATTTAGTAATTTGATAATTAATTTAATAAATATTTTTATCCACTTATGATATGAGTTGAAGAGCAGTCATATTTTGAAGAAATCAGAAACACAGGTTTTGGTGAATCCCTAATACAACTTTTGATCAATCCCTATTTAAATATTTTGCCTATGTTGGGGACCAACAAAATTGATTACCGGTCGAGTCCTTGTCAGATGATCATTAATAAGAATCAGGAAAAAACTGTTTCATCCATATTTATGTGCGGGAATTATCATTAATGAACTTCAATAAGCAATTAATTTTTCCTAATAAGAACACAAGCTAAAGTACACTTACTTAAAACAAGTAATGCAGCTTGAATCTCAGAACAATTAACTTTCTCTAGCAAAAGTAACCTCTGACTAATCTACAACAAAAGGAAACCAATTTTTCATTGGAATACTCATGCGTGCATTTAATAAGGAAGTAATAAACTATATATACCATCTATACGACAAATATCAGCTATGTATTAGAAAGCAAATTTAATCCATCAATACACCGGTAGGAACCACTTTTGCAAATGAAAAAATTACTACAATTTTCTCATCAGTGAAAATTAGTATGCTATTGACATATTCAACAATCATAAAATTTCTTCAGATTTATGAAGAAATAGCTAGTTATTATAGCAATGAGATTTATTCTCCGAGATTAAAGTATTGAGTTTTCTTTCTACTAACCTATTATTTTGAGCATTTTCATGCAAATATTAATTTCTTCTTCAATGTGCTTCTAAACAGATTGCATGCCAAATGTAATGCCAGATGAAAACTCAAAGTATAAATGGTTTTTGTTTTAAGGCACTCAGACATATCTACAAATAACATACTCTGAATTTTCGTTAAATCAAATTCAGCAGTTGATTTTTCCAGTTTTAGACCATAAAACCCTAGCTAATAATGGGAAAATTGATTAATTTAAAATGCAATGAATTATTTTATAATTTAATCCATGTTAACTCGTTAAATAAAGATTTAGTAATCTGTCCGATTAATCCAAACCTCTTAGAGAAACTAGATCTCACTTAGATATTTTAAGTTCAACACACATATATCGAAATTTGAATTTGCAGTTTTTATGAATCAGTGAATGGGAAATATCTTGTTGACGTGTCTCACTTGATTTAGCTATTTGAAACATTTGCTTTTAAACAGTGAGGTGATTTAAGTTGCATAAATAATCTGCTCTGATTATCTTATACTATAGCAATTTCTGTTTATGATAGAATTTCTGAGGAAGGAAAATTTATGTTTCTGAAGTGAAATTTTATCATATAGTGAAAATGATGATTTCATTTGTTATTGGAACTCAGTTAATTACCTTTTTCTAATAAATTCAAATACATCTTTTTTCATTTACAAACAAGTATCAAACAAATTCAGTTTTGCATATTTCAAATTTTTTTAGGATTGCTCAGTTCTTTTCTTGATAATGAAATTTAAGTAATTATATAAAACAAATATTGAAAATAATGAAACAGATTGAACTTCCATTGAAACTCAGAGGTCGTAAGAATTGATAATTTATGAAGAATTCTTAGTTTTTCTTCACTTAATCGGATCTCCTAAGTTTTAAATAATTTACAATTAACTTTTAAATTACTATGTCTAAAAATTTATTATTTATTTACTTCTGAAGAGAAGCATTTTTTCTCAAAACATGAAAAATAGTAAAAACTATTGTATATAAGTTATTTATTGTGTTTACTTCTGATACGAACTATTTTATCTCAAAATTTATGTGCTATATAAAATAATAAAAACTAACAGAATTCAATAATCGTTTTTTTAAGCTGATTTTATTTTAAGTGAAAAGTGTTAATGAAATTATATTTTAATTATAGGAAGAAAATTAAATTAATTTACTTTGTAATTTTGTACTAAGAATTTTCTTTTGACTAGAATTCCTCTCCCCTTCATTTTTAAAAATTTTCTTTTACTATTACATTTCAAATAATTCTTAAAAATAAATTTATTTGAAACGATGAATTTTTGTTAATTTCAGTATTTGTAATCCAAAATATTTTTCATTTATTTTAAATCAATATGCATTGCAGCAATTCATGCTGTCATGACGATTTCTGTTAGAAAAATAAATCATTAGAAAAAATATTTAACTGTCCTAATTAAATTTGCAATTTATTTCGTAACGAAACATTTAAGCTCATCGAAATATTTTGTAATTAAAGTAAAAAATAAATGCGTAAAAACTCCATTTGTTTGATAAAGAAAGTTTCATAAGAAATAATATTTTATCCTACTTACATTATGATTTTTAACATATAATTAATAAATTAACATTTAATTTTAAAAGTTAGATTATCAATTTTCATATGCAATGTCTAATAAATAAGATCAAAGGTTTTACATGACAATTAAATTACTTGAATTAAATTAATAAAAATATACTTAAATTTGAGATCTCAAAAAACAATTTCTTCCCTTGAAATGTATAATATTTTAGATCATTAAGTTGACGTTATTAAGTACTAAAAATATCTAAGCAGAAAAACATTTGCCTTTTCTTAAAATCTGCAATTAATATAGTAAAAGCAAGTTCCTTTCTTTATATTATTATTATTTATCATTTCTGATTAATGCTGAACTAAATTTTTGCTGTATTTAGTTTTATGAATACTATGAACAATTTAATGTTTCTGATTTATGCATTTTAACTTCATTGTGAGATTACACATTTAGTATATATCAAATCTTAGTTTAAAATATAATAATTTTTTGCCAGTAGATGTACGTGGATATGTTGCTCACATAAAAAAATACTGGTAAATAGAAATATTTTACCATGGCGTAATATTTATAAGGACTTTTCATTAACTTTTCAATCAATAACATATGCTTTACAAACTAATTGATGAAGAGTGAGTTGGAAAATATTAAATGGATGGTACTGCATATTTTCTAAGCGTTCAATTATATAAATAAAATTCCTTTGATTTTTTTTTAATGTATGTCAACAATTTTCTGAACAATAGGTAAACATAATTTGAAATTTGGTATAATAGAAGAAAGTAAAAGTTGTATGCGTTTTTCGTATGTATTTTCAAAACAGCTTTAACAACATCTATTTTTATTTTGTTACCATATATTCTCAGAAATGATTAAAACATCAGATGCAAGACTTTTGGATCATCTACCCCTATTCAATTCCTCATGGTTCGTCTAAAAATACATGCCCTTAATTACGCTTTTAAGTTTTTGTAATAGATTCCTGCTTCCTAGCTAGAAGTCACGTATCTGGTGATAACTCCATGTTCGCCTCTAAGATTTCTGGGTCTCTTCGTTGCACCGAAATTCTATACCTTTTTTGGCTATCTCAGGTTACAGTTTATAACTTAAAGATGTCACAGATCATGCTTATTTGCTGTATTTCTACTATAAATGTGTATGCTTATCTGGAAACTTTGAGAAATTGGACAATCACCATCAGTATAACCTTTCAATGCAAGTAAAATGCTTGACTCATCTATTGAACGAGTAAAATGCCATTAACCAAGCACCATTCATTGTTGTTGCCCAACACTTTAGTCTAGAATACCTTTCTATATTCATAGAGAATACATAATTGTAATGATACAATAACTACATGTAATGTTAAGTTTATGACCTTTTGTGGTAGGACATATGTGGTTGGTATTTATGATGCCCGTATCAAGTAATTAGTCTCGGTCCACATTTTATTTCTTTGACAGAACCCCTAGAATCTAAAAACAACAAACTTTTGTATGTTTAACCTTTAATTCGGGTTTGGAAGATTATTCTGTACAAGTGTGAGGACATTATATTGTGTCAATTACCCAACGGCTACACTCGTTTGAGACAAAACTGTATTTTTTTTAACAAAAAATCATCTTTTGACTCGTTGCAAACAATTTAACCATGTATCATATTTTAATTCCGTGTCCATATTTTAATTGATCTTATTTCATAATACATGGTCATAAGAATACTATACTTTTATTTGGACACCGCAAAACCAATGTCCGCTGCTCATGCCTAACTTTCTATTTCTTTTAAAAATAGTCACAGTCACAAAGTTCGAACGAGTGATGAAAATCTCGCAGGGAGCATAATCCTTACATGAGCGGGCTGGGGTATTGCACCCTCTTGAAAGAATTTCAGGAAAGGTATGCCGTATTCACGTGCAGCTATAGGGAAAACTAGAAAGCCTCTAGCACCCACTCCAAGATGACTGAGTCCTCTACTGCTGTTACAGGATGAGCCATGGTCCGCACATTGACGATTATTTTATCATAGATTTGCTGGATCTACCGTCTTCCTGGAGAACCAAAGAAGTCATTCTACCTGCGTATTACTGTATCTTGGTCATGGTGGTCACGCGGTTTTTTGTTTCCAGCCATGTAGCTGAAAAGCTCAAATCGACACGGGCGGCACGTACTCACGGGCCATGTAGGAACAAACTTTCAGCTATGCCCCTATTCACTTTAATAAAAGTTCTTGTAAATTGGAGTTGAACACTGCACTCGATGGAAAGTTAGACACTAGTATATTGGATTAGCCGTCTGAGAAACCATGGTTGTGGCCGGCTAACACCTTGTGAGTGTAAACTTCCAGAAGAAGCTAGCTTTTTTAGAGCGTCTCTGGAGAACACTTTTTCCGGCACATACAATGTACTAAAGTTCATTAGATGTTGTTTCGCAGCTATCACGAACGTCCAGGCTCCTGAGGTCTATGTTATGTTTGTTATTGTCACAATCGGTATAGCTAGATGTCCCAAGCTGACCAATTTTGAAGACTGCTACATATGTTGCAG
The DNA here is from genome assembly GCA_026290005.1 of Latrodectus geometricus. Lineage (NCBI taxonomy): Eukaryota > Metazoa > Arthropoda > Arachnida > Araneae > Theridiidae > Latrodectus > Latrodectus geometricus. The sequence continues at coordinate 94,195 of JAPDSC010152314.1, forward strand.
GGTTCCTCATACGCTGGGCTCTTATATCTTTGTCAGATCCTTTGGATCCCTTCTTCACTGCTAGGTGAAGTGCTTCCTCTTAAAAGTGAGGCATGTCTGTCGCTCAGATGGTGAGGATTGCCAATATGTTAGTGTAACTGTTGTGTAGACACTGTTATGTTCAAGTAGGTGAGGCCTGCCATGTTGATTCTACATGCTTAGTCGTACAAAGAATGTTAATCATTGTTCGCGTCCATTACACCGGTTTTATTACCTCAAGTATCTTTATTATCACTATTAATTTATTTTTTCAACTGTTTTTTACTTATAACTAGTTCACACCATGCGGGGAGATTTGCCTCTTTTGGCTTATTTAAATGCAGTGACGCTGTCAGTGGATAATCGAATGTGTAATGTTGGGGATTTTCTTTTTCTCCGCAGATACAATCTGCTATTGTGGTTTTAAATATACTAGATTTGATTGGGAAAACTCTGCAATCAAATATTTTGTTTTTTAAAGGTTTATCAAAGTTTTTTTTTTTATTTTTTAACGCTTTGTCTTATTAAACGTTTCATTCTTCTAATTTTTATTTTTCTAGAAAATAGAAATTTGTCTACCTTCTCCTGCTACAAACTCGTGTTTTGCCATTTTTTTATAATTGACACTTTATAGTTCTTTCTTTATAAATTATTGAGTTTTTAGCAATTTCCCCAGGTAGTATGTTGTTTATTTGGATTTTAAGCAAGAAAAATACAATCAAGAGTGCATAAACTCATTCAAGGGTGCATAATACTCATTCAAGGGTGCATAAACATAGCCTTCACGCTGATCCTATCGGAAAAGTAAAGAAAGATTCAGATTTAGGACATTGGAAAAATTGCCTGTGCAGACCATGAACATTCTTTAGCAAATTAAAATTTCATAGAATTTTGAAAGGGTTGAATCTCAGTAGAATATATATTATTTTTAATCCTTATTTTAATTATATGTCTATGATAATTAAGATATCAAAATTATAGTAAATTACTTATATTTAGTTATTTGTTTAGATGATTTATATTGAATAAAACTCCTCATTCTTCCTTTGTGTTCAGTATATTATGTATTCATTAATACTTTACTCTAAGTAAGCAATATTGATAAGAATTTAGTTTAGAATACTATACTCATATAAACAAAATACAAATGAATGTGAAATATAACTAATAAAATTTCTAATTAGCAAATTTTGAAGTGAGACCAATATGAATGTGCAATATAAATTTGCATATTTTAATGTTCAGTTTTATATATATTTAATGTATTTCAATATGATGAATCACAGCCTCACCAACCATTTTATCTCAAATTGTTAATTTCTTTAATAATCACATATGAACATTTTTTAACAGTCAAGTGAGTATTTCTGACCCCCTACTAGGATACTTATAAAGTGTTACTACCTTGTCGGTATTGCATGACATTTTTGGTTTATTGCAATACTAAAAATGTCCTATTTTTATTTGTAAGAGCTTTTCATTCAAAAGCATGACCTCCACATTTACAATAACTGCATTAAGTTTAAATAATAACATATATGCTGTGTAGTATGTGACATATAAAATTTCTTTGGAATTAAAATTTTTTATAATTAAAATAGGAATTCATTATCATTTATCTATATAATACATATCACACTCACTCTTTGTATTCAGTTGATTTTTAAGACAGTTATAAAAAATATTTCAAATCACTTAATGATATTTTATGGAACAAAGATCATAAATAATAATAACATATTAATAGCTAAAACTCATATTAGTTTAAAAGAAATGCAATGAATAAATTTCAAATTAAACAAAAAACATTGAAAAAGCTTCGTTATTTCAAATTTATAAAGTCAATAAAATTTCAAAAGACAGCATATAAAAAATAAAATGCAGTATGCTAAACTAATATTTAATATTTGAATTAATTATTGTTTGTTTTTACGTTTATAAGTTCTTAAAATTCAGCTCTAAACAAAATTTTTAAACTTCTTGAACCAACGTTTTTCTCATATCATGTGTTATTTTCCCACAAATGATTTTCAAAAACTAAAAACAATACTATATCATAAGTCTTTGAAAGAAATTGCGTGACAATAAGCAATTTAACTGTTTAGTAAATGATTATTTTCTGTTTAAAAAACCAATCCCCTTAATCATGAATTCTATTAAATATTTTTGCGATTTTCATACAATAAATAGAAAGAGAAAAAGTAATAAACAACACATTTTCACAAGACAGAAAATAATTATAATTTTCTTTTTAAGGAAACGTTCTTGCTTAATGGTTGAAGAACATTTTTTCAAAATTTAATGATATTTCACGTTTTTAAAAATAAAGAAAAACATATTTCAACCCTTTAAATTAAAAACGAGATTTCTCTAACCAGGATTTTGCACGAAAAGTAATTATTATGCTAAAGATTTCAGTAAATTAAAATTATGCATAAATGCACAAAACATTCTTGCAAATTAAAATAAATGTTGCCATCATATTTTGATAGTAAAAAGTACAATATGTTAGTTCAAAGCAGTAATTAAGAATCAGTTAATAAGGCTTAAAATTAACCGAGAATTTCAAAATTATCGATTAATTTTAAATAAATTCATAAAAGATTTGTTATTTTCGATTGAGCTTTTATTTTGGATTTCTATTTAATATATCAGTATTTTAAAGCAAATTCAAAAGTTCTATTCCCTAACTAAAATATTTTTGGATTTGATCATACTTTATATTTTTCAATTCCTTTATATCAATTTGCATGTCTGGATATGCAATCATAATAGTTATTTATTTTTTTTTTAATTTGAAATGATAAAAACAAAAATTTTTCTGGTTAGAAGAAGGATTTAAGAATAACATAAAAATATCTTAAATGTTATAAAATAATGAAGAATAAAATAATGATCAATAGAATTAATAGTAAAAAATACTATATCTATCATACACAAAGTTCTCACTTTTATAAGAATTAATTATCAACATTGTTTGATAGGGTGATCACTATTAAATACTCGAAGAAATGTAATATGTTTCAATTTAGCAATGAATTCGTAAATTCAGCCCTTTTTAGATCCACCGAGGTAATATTATGTGTTTTGACAATATAGAATTAAAGTACATAATAATTATATTACTTTTTTAGCTTTACATTAGCTTACTTATATAATTACAATAGCATTATATTTAGATCATATAATAATAGACTTCCCATTAATTTTACTTCGCTGAAAACGTAGCTGTAAACTTGTGCATGCATTCAGATACATGTTCATTAAATTTATCATAATTACTTCTAATCCTAATTTCAAGTGAACAATTAGCTATAATTAAATATCTGTATATCTTTATGATTAATGGCGTTTGTTTTCACAAAGTCATTAAAAACAAAATTTAAATAACTTGATCTGTTTAAATAGAATATTCTCATTTCTTTTAAATATTTCTTTCCACTAGAAAATTGCTCACAAAATTAATCTTATCCTAAAAGATAAGCAATAAAGAACAAGCATGAAATAAACGGAAAAAATACATTATAGACAATTACAAAATTATAATAAGCCTCCAAGTCATAATATAGGATTGTAAAACCTTTCACTGCAGTAACAATGTCATCTGTTCTACGTTACAGAATACTTTTATTCCATGAAGCATTTGTTTGCCCGTTTATGTAACAAAAAGGGATGAATATTTTTAAATATTCTCATTTATTAGTAATAAATTCGAACTTCCTTATCTTGATTGAGTTTTTAACTCTGTGTGAAAATAGCAATATCACTTTTTATGTCATGTCTAGATAGTGGTGCAGTTTAGTATTTATATAGTTTTTTTTGTGATAAAAAAAGAGAAAATAGATAATACTTCCAGGGTTAAGAATAATTTCTTATATTTTGAAGTTGAGAGAAAGCTTTCTGTTCTTAATAGCGTATACTATCTTCGGACATGTATAAATACGAAAAATGAATGTTTAGATAATGTTAGCTAATATATTGAAATCTTTATTTAGATTGTCTATGATAAATGGTAAATATTACAAATAAACTCCAATAAAAGTGCAAATAAATAAATAAAATATAAAATTATTGAACTAATTATTATTGCACTATGGTTTTATATCGTTTATATTTGCAATATAAAAAAGAACAAAACATTATTCGACAATTGAAATTTAAATTAGACGAAATAGTAATGGAATGAAGAAAAAAATTATGACTTCTCATAACACTGAAGAAATAACAATGTTTTTTGAATATAAATATAACATTAGTGTAGCCAACCATCTGATTATAATATTAGGAAATAAAAAATTGAATAAGACACCATTTAATTAATATTTCTCTTTAGTGACCTCAAAATCTAAATTAAGAGAAAATATACTGCTTTCAGAAATGTAATTCATCAATATACCTGATGGTAAATATCTCTTCTGTCTAGCTGCTATTTTCAACTTTAGGAAAGCAAATACTTGATCTTGAATTTTAATTTTTTCATCGTTTTGTTAAAAGTTGCATTTAGGACAAACAGATAAGTTATCAATGAACAATTTTTAATAAAAGTTTTAATATTCAAAGAAGAAGTAAACACATTCAAAGATAAAAAATGAATCAAAATTCTATATGACATCAATGAGTTAAATGATAATCCCTAAATATTAAATTTGTAGTTATGTTTAATCAATAAATATTAAATTTGTAGTTATGTTAAGCTGTTCATTTAAAAAAGTATAGACATTAAAATGTGATTTATATTCTAATTTTAAAAATCTAATATCATTGATTAGTATAATATTTTATTGCTTGAGGTGTTACTCTTTAAAAATATTAAAATATCACTAATATTGATAAAAAAAATTCTAAAAATTTGATGAAAAACAGTATTAACTAGAATAACATTTAAAAAAAATGTTAGCATTCACTATAAATTAGAGTAAGATTAAAGTCTTCATTTTAAATAAGAAAAACTGTATTAATAAAATAGAGATAATTCAATTATCAGTCACATAATCCACAGTTTAACTATTAATAATTAAATCATTATTTCTAATTATGAAGAAAAAGATTCATTTCTAGTTCTAAAATTATGAAAAAATGAGCTTCTAAAACTATATATGAGAAATAAAAATAAAAAATCCATATAAAAATATGGGATCAATTTCATATTGCTTGAAAAAGGATCTATTGTTCTTTTAAATACTTTATACTAAATATGTTCGCTCAAATGTATCCAAGAAACTTAATCCGTATCTATACGCAATAATGTTGTACTTAACATTATAATATTATAAACAAATATCACAAACTTAGCATTGAGGAACGTTTAGTGATAGAATGATACTGTAAAAACTAAGAAATAAAAAATAGAAACTTAATTTCATAAAGAATTGATAAATGATAAATAATAACATTTATTTTAAAATGATAATATACTGAAATGAATGTTAGGTAATAAGTTAATTCTGTTTTTATATAAATTTTTAAAATATATTACATTTATAATACTTATATTGTAGTTTTCTTGGATTCCAAATAAATGTCCTGGACGTTGTTTCAATACGCATGCGTTGATTTTCAAAAATTGCTTTGAAAATCAACTTATTGACGTATGTCATGAATCTGATGGCAAGATTCTCTAAGCATGACCATGAGAAAATAAAACTAAAACATTAATACAATAAATTAATATATTTAATTCGACGAATATATATTTAATTTGCATATCAAAGAAATTATGAAGATTTTATTCATTGATTAACAATATATAATGAAAATATAATTGAAGCTAATAATATAATAATTAAAGCATAATTATTTATATTGAAAGTAACCTGAAATGTAATGGATGATCTTCAGAAATTCAGATAAACATTAATAAAAAATATTTTTATGTATATAAAATGTACATAATTACTAATAATTATAACCATAAAATTTCATATTTTCACTGATATTCATGAAGATCATATTTATGAAAATATGATCTTTATTTTAATTAATTCAAAATGTGTATATTTCAGTTTATTTAAATTTGCATTTATATTCATATAAAACTGAGTTACAATCCTAAATATTTTGCTGAGTAAATCAAATCAGGTAGATTGTTATCACATTATACACCTATAGAGTTGATATTTTTCTCATTTAATTAGATTAATATAATATTTCTAAGAGAAATTCCCAGGTTAAATTAATTTGGTATAAAAATATTTCATGTACAAATTATCTAATAATATCCCCATAATACTTTATTTAGATACTTTCTGAAAAACATAATTTTAAATTTAGATATTACACTGCAGTATATATTTGTAAAACATAGGATTAAAGGAAATAACTTTTGTTCTCTAAAATTTTTTCGTTGTAACTGATAGGTCAGATTTTCTATTAAATTTGCCCTCTTATTATTTAACTTAGCTCATTATTTTAAGAAATCACATCAAAAATAATAATGAAAAACAGATATGTGACAACAACAGATCCTGTTAAATACAAAATGTAGTATGACACAGGATTGTAGACTCATATATCATATTTTTTGAGAAAATATAGATAATTTAAATTATAAATTTTAATGAAGAAAAGTTCTTGGAATTTATTCAAAATTATATTTTTTAATGTATTAATATTTATTTAATTGGAGTATGATTAACATATACAAATATGAATTTTCAAAATAATTAATTAAAATGCTCAAAGATAGGTGAAATATAGCAAAATTAATATTTAAATTTAATTTTTAAATATATTTATTTAAATTTTTTCCCTTTGATATCATTTTTTACACTTTTAAAAAGAAAATATTAATATTATATTAATAAAAAACCAAAGAAAATAATTTTAATGGAATAACTATTAATTTGTATCAGACAAATCTTCAAAGATAATCAAACAGTAATAAAAAATCCAAATGATGAAGTTCAAATCAAAGAAGAAAAATGAAAGACAAAAAGAAAAAAAAAACGTGAGAATAGCAGGATGAAGAAATGGCTGGTGAAGTAAAAGGCAAGAATAATAGAATGAAAAAGTATCACGCATTTCTTTGTATTTTATGCATGTCACATGATTTCGTATTCTTCTGGAAACTTAAAGTAGAAAAATGATCACTGCCTATCTAGGGGATTGCAGAGAATTTACTCTTGTTTTCAGGAAAGAGTATATTCTTTTATGTTCTTAATACGGAAAAATAAGAAGAAAAGTTTTATTTAGAGATTCAATAGTTTGTACACATGAAGAAAATACAAATATATTGCAGCGGAAAATATTAAAAGCGATAGGTATGATTCGCAAGTGAGATAATTGTTTTTACATGTTGAATTTTGTAGTGATCGCGTAATTGATAATTAGTATAGATTACAAAAAATTGTCTATGTTTCTGTAATAATTGCGGTAGTAATTATTTGTTAAAAAATGAATTTGAAATAATTGAAAACTCATAGTTTTTAAAGTAAGTTTTGGTTAAAGTAAACCTGAATAGAAAACATAACTTAAGATATAGAAAAAAATTGAAAAAAATAAATGTATTTGCTTAAAATAAAATATGAGGGAAATTTTGAGTTGATTTTAAGTGCAATGAAATTATATTTCAGTGCTTCTTGCTCCATATATTTAGAAAATAGATATAATAACTGACAACAACAGTTATGAGAAATAGAAAATGCCTGAGCGTTTCAAGCTTGCATTGGCACTGCATTAGTTTTCAATCCCCTGGATATTAGCTTTCTTATTTTCAAACTATGGCAGACGAAATAAAAGCTATTAAAATATTTGTACATTGCTATTTAATACCATGGTACTCTTATGTTGATATGTAAATAAATGTCACACATAAATTTATTAACAGGCTCTATAGTTTCATTCATTTGAAAACCGCAATCTCCAGAGACACTTGATGAATAAAATGCTGCCTATTTTAAAAGTGCATCATAGTGAAAATGAGGATAATTCTTGAGGCGCAAAGTATAGAAAACTTTTGAAATTACTAACTTAAAACCCAAGAAATGTATGATTGGTTCGTCTAAAAGCCGAACATATATCTTTTACAGTACAACAGTAATCCAGTGAATTCCATGTAAATACAGGAACATCCATTCCGAAAAGAGTACTCATAATACTATTTAACGATTACCACTTTGCAGTATATCTTAACATTGCTTAGAAGGTAAGCTAACAAACTAAGATTAGACATTGTCTTCATTTCAAAAAGGATTTATATGGATAATATATAATAATCATTCATTGCTAGAGAGGAAATTCATGAAAATCAGAAGCATAAAGTCCAATTGATATGCATGCCAAAAATGTTAAAGTCATCAACCATTGATCAGCTTTAGATTGCATCGAACGGGTGTCCCTCTAAACGGAAAATTAAGGTTTGACTTACAATGATAAATAGTGTTATAATAAAGCTTAATATAAATGTTTTATTCTTAGTTTTAATAAAATTTATCTCGAGAATATTTCAGTTAGTATCATCTTTACAAATAAATGCTACTTTTATACAATCATTTATTATTTTTTTTTGATAACTTCTGTGAGAAAATTAACGTGATATGAAAGATTAAAAGAAAAATATTTATTATTTTTAAAATTGTTTACACAATACTTAAAAATTTCTATTATTTCACTTATTTAATTCCTTCCAAGATTCTTTATCATTATAAATATAAATTTTATTTTTATATTAAAAAATTGACAAAAAAATCTCATTTATATTGTTTTGTATAATTTACGTAATAATGGAAAAGCATTTCTTTATAATAGAAACAAGATTATAAACCATATTCATTTAAAACAATTTTTAATATCATGTTATTATGTTTATTTGAAATGTCATATTCATTTGCAATTAACAATTGATAATAAACTTACCTGCTACATATTTAAAATTTAATTCATAACAGCAAAATATAATTAATTTCCCTTTAATCCTCGATAATGAATTTAAATCATTTCAGCATTGCAACTAAATGAATGTATTTTATTCATTTGTAACGTGAAGATAATCCAGACAATACTTTATTGGAACATAAAATCAGTCAAAACGCACTGATTAGGCAGATTTATCCGTCTTAAGGTAGAATATTGGTAAGGAATTAGCTCTGCGCTTCCACTGTTCCTATTGAAAACATTTCACTATAATATTCGGCATACAAGTGATTAAATTTGCATTCAAGTAATGGAACTCATTAATATTAAATACTTATTAACGGAATATTGAATTATTTAGATTTGGTTAGATATTATTAAGATTTCTGGCTGTTAGATATTTAAGAATTTGATTTACATAGAAGAAAATGTTTAAATAAATTACATGGGGATGAAAAAATAATTCAAAATGGGAAATAAATTAAAGAAGCATTGTAAAAGATCAAACTAGTTTCCAAAAAAAATTAAAACATAAAAATATTTTATAAAAAAAGAAAACACAAAAATTTCGTCAATTTAATACTGAATAAATGTCTATTACAAAAACATTTTTAATTTAGATTTTACAAATAAAATTCGTAGAAATAATAAATAGTGTGTTATTTCTCCTATTATAATATAAAGAAAAGTTAAAAATTATAATTAGGGAAATAAAGTCATTAAAATTAATTATGTGATTATCATTAATATTTTTGCCTAAAATATAGTAATTAGTTCCTTATGTAGCGTAAATCAATATTTTTTTGTAAGAACAATAAGTACCTTATACATTTTCTATACAGACTAAGTTTTGATCAGGAAATGTGTTAAAAGAAATTAAATATTAAAATCAGGTCATTAAAGTTTATGAAATTTTTAATTATTGTTAGCAGCATAAAATTCATGAAAACTGTTGTGTTTGTAGGAAAACAAATAAGGCTTAAGTTATTGAAAGATTATAATTTTGAAGCATATTCTTATCAAAAATTAACAATTCCTTGTATTTTAAATTCTTATAGTACTTAAATAGCATGGATTTTAGTTATTTATAATCATTTATCTGAAAGGAAAAACTAATATTTAAATAAAATATTTTAGCAAATAAATTGAAACTAAATGCTAAATTAGGAAATTAAATTGTTTAAAATTTCTACATTATATATTAATCAAATATCTTTAACCTTTTAAGGAATGCCGTATTTTATACATGCCACAGTATATTTCCTAAAAGTTAATTTGAAATAAGTATTCAAATCTTTATTTCTTTAATTCAAAATTTGGAAGAAAGATAAATTAATGACATATATATATAAATTTCTTTCATTGACAACAATCTTCTAGGAATTTAAAACACATTAGTAATGAATAAAAAACATCACTTTTAAATTAAGAAAATTATATGTTGCAAAAAACCTACTCTGCATTAAATTCTTTGCAGGATTCATTTTTAAAACTCTAAAAAAACATTATAGTAAAAAGCGACTTATTTTATTCCAAGTTTAAATTCTCAAAGAGACCAGAAAATAAAATACTTCACTTTTTTCTTTCTTATTTTTTATCGTTTTCAATTTATTTCTCAACTGCTAAATGTGTAAAAAAGTGACTCTGCTCCATATATTCCTACAAAAACAATTTTCATTTAATTGGATATTTAACAATCTCTTTACTGGAATTTACTATAAAATATTTAACAAATTCATGGATATCGTTCATTTATTTCTCAAAACAAATTTTAAATGCTTTAATTTTGAGTTAGCCAGCTTGATTGAATTTTATCTTTGAAGTTTCCCGTTTCAATCATAGCAACAGTAAATACATTATACAAATTACCAATAAATTATTTAAAATGTATTTGTATTTTTTGTATTATATATAATAAAGATAAGTGATTTTTGTTGATGATTAAATTTTACAATTTACAGTAACTTTCTTTATAATAATTAAAATACATATATGATAAATTATATGGAAGCATATAAAATAAGTGACACAAAAAACGATGAGTTTTTACAATTTCTTATCCACTATTAAAGTAAAATAAATTTATTATGACATTTAACATCATTAATTGTAAGAATACCAAATACAAAAAATATATAAAGTCTTTTTAATATTTTTTGTATTTGGTATTCTTACAAAATATTTTTTTTGTTTATAATTGTTATATAAATCATATCAGTTCACAGTAGAAACATTTTGCGAGTAACTAATTTCATATATATGTATGTATGAATGTGCAAATTTATTCATTAAAAGTTTTTAATCAAAATGATGTATTTTCATACAGCATATTGAAAAATATAACAATATAACCATACACTTCTTCTCTGAAAATAATTTGCAGTTCCTTAAGAAATTCTTGTAGAGAAGTCAATATTTCCAATCAATCATCAATTGTATCAACTATTTATAACAACTTAAGAACAATCAGAAATTTGTCAAAGCTAATAGATTATATAAAAAAGAGACTAAAAAATATTTCTCAAAATGATCTTTAACCTCTCTTATTGAATACAAAAGTTAGGTTTCCCTTGTTAACACTCCTTGTTAACACAATTTTTGTTACTCATTCTAATATCATTGAACCAAACCCTCCAGAAAACCTGTTCTTTACATCGAAGAACGCTATTGAATTCCAGATTGGCTGAAATTAGTTGTAGGAAGTCAGTTGATGTGAATTAGTAAAGAAAATCACTTGTACTTAACTAGATAAATGACGTTGTTTGATGAATGTGGTAAATGTATTTCAAATCATTTATAACTGAAAAACAATGCTATTAATAATTAATAGTTATAAAGATAATTAAAAATATATGTTTTGTTTTAGTATATATTTGTCTACATAAAACCAAGTATTAAAGATTTTGACCTTAGTAATAAATCCTACGACATATTTTCTATTACAGTACAAATTGTAATATAAGTATGAAATAAATCACTCTTGTAAAATCACGAGATAATTGTGGTGCCTTTGAGAGAAAAATGTTCGTAGGCAACTAATGATATAAAATGCTTTCTTTTCTCTATGAGAAAATTATTAGATTCGATATTAATTATTAGCTTATCCAATGCTGCTAACATTTTCCACAATTTTTTTTTTCCAAACGCAAATTAATTTGTATCAATGATTATAAAATTTTAAAATTTTAAATAATTAAGTATTTACTGAAGAAAACTAGAGCAAATAATGATAATATTAAGTTTTGGTTTTTAAATCAACTTTCTTCTCTATCAACAGTAATCTTCTGGTATTAGTTTGGGGAAAAAGTAATCCATTATTTTTTCGGTAGACGTCTGTAGTGATCGATATCTCATGAGGTATCTATCAAACAATTTCAAATTTATAATCGTTGGAAAGGTGACATTTGACACTAAAATATCCTTTTGCGGTTTTTTGTTTGATTTATTCAGTTACGAGTACAAAGTTTTTAAAAATAGAACACAACAAACAGAAATTTCGATACATTTTCGTTTTTGTCTTGTAACGGCGAAAAAGATAGCCGGGTGGCTTAAATTGTGAAAGGTGTTGATCGTCCTATATAAAAACTGTAACAACCAGTTACGTACAATTTTTGTTTCGTCGATTCCGTTCGGTTATTTTTAATGTTAGAGATGCACCTCGCATGTGGATACAGCATCGTCGAAAATGTCTATAAAATATCAAAAATGATCGAAGTTAACCGCATGTCAGCAGTCGTAACGCACAAGACCTAAAAATCTACATGGAAGCTGTTTTAAACCTTTTTACAAAGTGAATCCAAAAGAAGTTACATAAAGTTCACGTAAAAATAATGGATTTATTTTTCCCCAAACTAATATAACTCAATACATATGGTAGTATTTTTAAAATTATTGATTACGAATTGCTGGTTTGTAGAGAAAATTGTGGGGTCAATCAAATCAACACTAAGATCTAATCTTGAAGATTAAAGTGACAAAATCAAATAAGCAAAAGATATATACCGATTATGTAAATAATTTATTTGTTATATGGATTTACTTAAGAATTATCAAATTAAGAAATTCATGAACTTCAAAGTCATTAATCAAAACATTCCATCTAGCATACTTATTTTATCTATTAGTTATCATAATTAATCACTGAATATGTATTGAATACGTACCAAATATAAATATTTTATTAAAAAATTCCATTGAAAAGTATCGAAAAAAGTACACAAGATACTCCAGTATACCGCATTTCTTTTCATTCGGTTTATATCTGATCAACTAGTTTCACTTTTTTTATTTAATCCGGCAGCTATAAATAAATGTACTTATTAATTTTCACCAAGGTAGTCATTTATTTTTTATAAAAATAGTAATCATTCTCTCATCATATATTATTGTAACCAACTATGTTTGCTGATAGAAAAACAATTTTGTGATTAAAGCTCGAAGTATTTGACTTTCAGATTTGTTCTTTCACAATAAATCTTTCATATACTCTGGAGTTCACTTTGTGAAGTTTTATTTATAGTGAAAATGAAAAAAATAAACTTCGTAAGAGCATCTGCAATAAATAATTATACATAAATAAAATTAAGTTGTTGCCAAGATTGTCGGATATAAATAATTAAAAACATTTTTTCTCACACTTTTATTTGCAACCTCTTCAAAAGTTTAATGATAATTTGATAACCCTTAATAGCACATGAATATTAATTTATGAAATAAAGAATATCACTGATGAAGAGTTTATATTAATGAAAATCAAAGAAGTTAGAGAATCAAACCTTTATGATAGGGTCATATATATTTTAATAAATAATGTAATAATAAATACAGTAAAAAGTTATTGTGAAGAGGTTGAAATTTTGAAACATCCTTCCCAAAGTTTTAAATATTTATCAATTTTTTTGCTCAAATTATTTAATCAATTTTATCAAGCTCTAATAAAAAATTTTGTCTAAATTTGAATCAATTTTTGATAGGAAATTAATTCCTTTAAAATATGCTTATCGCAAGAAATTTAATTTAATTAATTTTATAGATATAAGAATTTGATTACTACCGTTGATTATTTTAGAAAGTAAAATATTTCTCTTGTCAATTTTTAGTCTATTGCTCATGAGGGAACTCCTCTGATGGTGGGTCATCATCTGGAGTCCATCAACATAAGAAAGTAATAACCTTTACTACAATAGTTTATTGCATGGTTCCTAAAAATTGTATTCATCAATTATTTCAGTATATTATACCAGGAGTAAACAACCAGAGTAACCCCCTCAATATTTATTATAGCCTTCATGTAAAGGGAACGAGAAATAGTTTTGCACACCAAACAGGTTTCTCAAAGACTTTTTAGTTAGTAGTTTCCAGAATTTTTCGCTTCTGTATGTCAGTTTTTACAATAGACATATGTAATTCCTATTTCCAGTAACTTCAGTTTAATGTTAATAGAATTTCACTATTTTTCATCATTATTTTTTAAATGCTCAGGTAATCTTTACTAACATAATAGTAATTATTATTTTAAAATTTGATAATCATTCTTTAAGATCTTATATCTTTTTTGATCTTTAATTTTTTGCTAACTTATTTTTAACACAGATTCAATATTTTTGATGATTTCATAACAAAGGTACAAAATAAATTACATTATAAAAATACAAAAATATATTTTGATATTTTAAATATTATTAATATTTGAACTATATGTATTTATCTATTGCAAACTATGTATTGCTTTGCATACAATTCATCATAATATGACGAACTCAGAAATACGTAATTTATCCTCTCTAATTTCCATTTTAATTGATGTTGTAGTAATATCTGTTAATACTTTTTCTCCTTTCAGCATTATATTGTTATTTAAAAAAAAAATCTTATATATAATAGTACGAAGTATAATCACATTCCATCAGAACAATTATGTATCGTTACATGTATACAGTAGATAGACTGATATTAATATAGAAACACTATGTATATTACATATTCTAGCATATACGGATGACTATATAAATAGCAATGACCAATATTTGTACAGTATTATATAGCGCCGCTGCTAAATTTGTCTGTAAATTCTAAGCTAAATAATAAGCGATCAACATTTTGAATTTGTACTTATTAGCCAACTAAGTTGGCTAATAAGTACAAATGATTCTAAATAAAAGTTAGTTTAAAATTCCACGTTTAGATTTGAATTATTTGTATAAATTAAGGTATATATAAATTAAGGTATTCTAATATTCTTTTGATATTTTTAATTGTGAAACATATTAATTTCCAAAATAATGTAAAAAATATATTTATTTAGGTTTTAAAGCTATCATAATTATTGAAACGGAAATAATTGGGACTTTTTGTATCACACTAAAGGTATTTATTTGCAGTTTTAACTGTGATTTGACGCATAAAATGATTTCCACTGTTATTCATACTTGCTTGTATTACACAGTTAAATAACTTTAATAACTGCTTTATACATGAAATTTATGTTAGTAGCTGCATAAATTAAATTATAGCATAAATTTTATTTTATTAAGTATCTGTATATTTAGAATATTTTAAATTAATATACATAAGTAATATAAATTATATCTTCTTATATAAGATATCTTAATTTATATTTCTTTGTATATAAATTAATATACAAAGAAACATAAATTAAGATATCATGAGGATAAAATCAAATATAATGAAGATAAATCATATAACAATACATAATGAAATAATTCAAAAAATAAAGGAAAGAATATCACATAATGTGTGAAGAATGTTTAGAATTTTAACAATTATGATCTCAATGTTTAAAAAAGTTTGAAAAATAAGTTAAAAATGTTTAAAAAATAAGAATAAACAAATTAAAAATTAGCAGTTAAAGCACAATATTCTTAAATTTCATAAATTCATTTGTTAAATAATCATATAATTTATTGAAGTTATAAAGTAAATAAAAAATGATAGACATTTTGAAATTTCGAGCAGATAAAATCCACTGCTGAATATTTTTGTAAAAATGATTAAAATGATAATTCAACAAACATATTTAATATATTTTCAGGACAATATCTCGAGAATGTATAGTTATTTTTAACAATTTGTATTAAAAAACTTTTGTAAATCATAACATTTTCTTAAACAGCTATATCATTTAAATGATTATTAGAAAAGTTATGTTAAAACAAAAAATAAAAATATTAACCTATATATACACTTTTGTTTTGAAGAATTTCGAATAAAGCAATTTACTTTAGCCTATTCAAACTAGGTATTTTTTCCTATATAATATATAAACTTATAATTAGATATTCTTTAAACTAGCATTATGTTCATTGATAAAAATTCAAAATTCAGCTAATTTTAGCACATTTATCAGAGCACATTACTTGCTATTTCAGATTGATAATTGATGCTTTATTTATGAAGCATTTAATATTTTTTGAAAAATCTCTTAACTTCTTTTTTAGGGAATATCATCAGAAGTATAATAACTATAAATTTTTTTTGTTTTTTTTTAAATATGTAAAAATATATGTGATATGTTCATCTATTTAAAACAGGTTTTATTTTAGATAGTTTGAATTTTACGAAGAAAGAAGTTTCTTAAGTAAAGAAAATATATTATTTATTGACCGGTGCATGGAAATAATTTGAGAAAAAAGAAGTGATTGACGAAAAGAACAAATTATGCAGTTAATATTAAAAAGATACTTAAGAAACTAGTTCAGGGAGAAACCATATTTTAATTGAAAATGTTTTAAGTATCTTCAGTTTGCAGTAACATTTGAAGCAAGAAAGAGTAATCAATAGATCTAATCAGATTCAGAATATTTTATTAAATTAATTATTGAATATTTATATAAATAGTTTCAACCATAGAACAAAAATAGTGTAGACATCTAAAATGCTATTGGTAAATTATCATTTAAATTATTTTCCTTGTAATTTATTTATAAGAAAGACTCTAAATTATTGATAATTATGCTTTTATAAATTGTATATCTTTTTCGTGAACCTAGTTAAATATGATAAGGTAAAATAACTTAGTTCTAAAAGATCCGAGATGATCTGAAGAATTATAGAAATTTTAAGTCCAAATAATTTCAAAACTATTTCGTAGAATGTATTTCCCATATAATGAATCATGATATAAGAGAAATCTAAAAATTAGCGCAATCTGTTGAATGACAATTTTGGATGGTAAAAGAATAAGATGTTTAATTGAATTATTCAAGATGAAATATAATTATTCACTTGTTCAACCTCTCAGAGAAAAGACATGCAAAAATCAATAAATTGTTTCAAATACAAGATTATAAAAAAAATGAGATTTGGGTAAAAAAAAAAGTGCTATTTTTGTACTTATTGAAATAACTCTAATTAATAACACACACATTTCTAAGAGACTATGGTAGAGATTGTCAAAATAATAATAACTTTGATTTTATAAATGTAGTGCTCCAGTGCAAAAGATACAAAGATGAAACTAAATGTATTTGGCAATTTGACAAAAGAAATTTAATGTACAAATGGTGCTCACTTCTTGCTAACATAACATCTATATTACATTTGTCATTGAGTTATTTGAAATATTTTAAAATCAGGGGACTTAAAGATGTAAGTTATGGAATTATTAAGATTAAGGAATCAGATTTTTCAGAAAAAAACATTCAGTGAAAAACATTGAAATAAAAAAGCTGAAGTGACTTACAAGAATATTCTATAATAATTATTATTGCTGAGAAAAGTAGTTAGCCAAAATTAATTTACTATCCAAACCAAACATTTCTTGATTTATTTGAAACGTAACGTTGATCAAATTCTTTTAACGTCAAAAGACCAAATGTTCATAAATGATGATAATTTAAGCATTGAATGCCTGGATTTCATCACGACGATAATTATCTTAGTGTAATATTTAAAAAAAATGAATTTACATTTTCTTTAAATTTACTTCAGTATTACACTAAACTTATGTTCCATATATTACACTAAACTTTGCTTTTTTCTTTTGTTTATTCATAAAAGCATACATAAAACATTTTTTAAACTAAATTTCTTGTCTTATTATAAAATTAATTTATATTGTAAACATTAAATTTATCATGGATTATGAATTTCCATATGATAAGTGCCTTTTTGACAAGATTAAGAGCATTTTATTCTTTTTTACTTAATCAAACTAAATTCTATCTATATATTAAATATCTGCGTTCTTTCTTGTTCTAGTTTTATTGGTGGATTATTCTAAGAAAAAGCCAGGGAAGAAAAAACCTATTATTCTAAGACTTCCTTGTTGATGTGTAAATACGTAGATGCTGCCTTGGGAACTATAATAGAATATATTTTGCTATTGATTTTATTTTTATTAGATGAATAAAGTCGCTTGAGAGGAAATTTTATATAAAACTCATTTTTGCTTATTTTTCATCAGATAAATATTTCTTAATTAAATTATATGCATGTTAATAATTTTCGATAATTTTTGTTTTTCTCTACAGTAAGGTCAACTGCATTATATTCTCATAATTTTAATTTATGTAAAAAAAGTGATTAATATTTTCCATTTATTAATTCTTTTTCATAATAAGTGTACTTGTATACGTTCAATTAAATATTTTAAAAAATTGAATTGAAATCATGGGGTGGATTTCTCTGATTGCTATTCTAATTGTATGAATGATGTGTTGGAAATTGCAGAAGCTGGAGTGTCTACTTTTCTGTTTAAGTTATTAGTAGTTGCAATTTCTCATCCACCGGTTTAAGATAAAAAATTTTAATTGTTGCACTATAATAACATTTGAAGGACTTCATTGTTTGCTATCCAATGTGACTGTCTAATGTAAAATATTACACATCTTATCATTTATTGAAAACCTCTGAGCAGTAATAATGCAATGATATCATTTGCTTAACATAAAAGTTACTAGATCATGAGTATCGTACATAGAACTGAGTTTAGAAACTGTAGTCAGTCTAAATTTCAAAATTTTTGTAGTTGATTCTGGTTCTATGTTTTAATACTCTATTGTTGAACACAAATGATATTTTTACAAAATAAAATCACAGAAGCGATAATTCTATAGACAATTAATGTGTTTCATTTTTTAATATATTGAATGTTGTTGGAATAATGTGCTTTATGAATTGAAAGAAATTTGACGCCCTGCTGGAAATAAATATGTCTAACTTGAAATATCATTGACTTCGAGCAACTTTCTATAAAATACAAATCAAATAAAGTATTCAAATGCAAGTATTCTATTTCATATATATATATATATATATATATATATATATATATATCTGTTGGAAATGAAAATCTATTGTAGATATAAATAATCAAACGGTGGTCGCAATGAGTTATTGGACATATATCCTTATATTTTTAATGAAAGTTAATCTTTTCTACTCAATGAAAATATTCAATTTCAACTGAAATGGAATTTGTCATGCGTTAAAGTGAAGCGTGTATTGTAGAATATTCTAACACGCTATCAGAATGACATAATTTGATTACATAAAAGGCAATTTTAACGCAATATTTTTTAACTTTATTATTAATTATAATATCTAATTAAACAATATTTTCTTATTAATCTATTTTTATTGAATTACGAAGCTTTATCAGAAAATGAATTTTATTTCCAATGCATATATTTTTACATATTACTTCCAAAATAATTACATATTGTTTTTTAAAGCACAGCATTAAATTTATATTCACGATTTTAATGTTGTGCTTTAAAACATATTGAGATACATAGAGCAAAATAAATCATTAGTTTCTTAAATTTTTCATGTAAAGTATTTTAAAGTAGAAAAATAACGTTTGTTGTTCAATAAAAATGTTGACTGTTATATTTATATTCTTTACTCTTCATTTACTTTGCAACTTTTTAAAAGAATGAAACAATTGTATTTATTTTAAATATGTTTCGTATTAAAAAATTCTCTTTGACGAAATGTTTGAGCTCTCATCTCGGAAATTCTTTTTAAATTCTAACTAAATTGTTACACGAAGGAAGTTAAATCTTGAAAAGATTGAAATTTCTTATCGTTTTTCTTACAATGCTAAATGTTCAGCAATTTCGCATTTACGTGGAAATAAAGAAAGATTTTTTGCTGAATCTCTTAGTATTACTTTTACGAGGCATATTAAATTGCATTATACTATTTTATGAATTCTTTGTATTCAATGTTTTATAGTTATATATTTCGTTGTTGAATATATTTCATGAGTTATATTCAAAATCCAAGCAAATTTCTCTATTACAAGGAAATTTATTTTCTTATCATTGTTTTTTTTTGCTCAAGGACGATGATAGAAATTGTTTTCTCAGAAAACTTTCATTTTATATCCAATGATGCGAAATAAGTATTCTGTAAAGCATTGTAGTACATAATTTTCATAAATTTTAATGCCAATTAAATTATAAACTTATACAAATAGAAGCTAATAAATGATTGTCATATCTATACATTTTATATTTTTACATTTCATATTTTTGTACTAAAAATATTCAGGGAAATTAAATACTATATTTAAAATTAATCAACGAAAATAACACAATCTTGTTGGACGTTAAGTTTTTTTTTACAATTATGAACTAAATATGCTTCAGACCTTAAATTATAAAAAATATATCTCATATGATAATTATGTCATTACAGAACATTGTAATCATGTTATTTATTTGCATGATAGTTTGTCATGCTATATGTCATTTTATGTCTGTATTTTTATAATATGTCTAAGAATATTAAATCATTTTATTGGCATGTGCAATCACTGTAAAAATTTGTTATTTTATAATATGACAATTTATGTATTTTTAATTATTAAGTGACATATGTCAAATAATACTGTGTCATTTTATTAAGATATGCAATTACAATATTTGAAATCAATCAGACATGTTATTTTGTAATCAAACATGCTTGAAAAATAAGTCCTTATAGAACTTGATAATTATGTCATTTTGTTGACATTATACATTACATTTAGACAAACATTTAAAACTGATTGAGATTTATAAGATGTAAGAATGATAAGCAAAAATTATAACGCAAGCAATGTATAACGTATAAATAAGGTTCCATCATCAGAATAAGGTAATTACATTTAATACTTCAATCATTTGAAAGATTGTACTCAATTAAAAACATTAAGAATGAAAATAAACATTATAATTAGTTTTTTTTTCAAGTGAAATGCTGTCATGATAAAAAAATTCTAATGAATTCATACATTTGAGATATGACGAAGAAAATAAAAACATCTTTTTGAGGAATTTTTTCCAAGTTGTGAGTATTTGACACATTCTACTAAAAAAATTATCATCTGTATTTTCAGTTGTCAATTAATATTATTTGATTTTGCTAATACTACACTGTAAGTGCATTAGCCAAATCATGCAAGACACAGAGGTATATTATATGTCTTCAATCAATATCATTATAATTATATATCAATATGTATTTTTTCATATAATATACTTTAATCAGTTTTCTTACAGTATTTTGAAGAATATGGCAATTGATGCTGCTTTGATATAAAAGCTATTTATATAATCCGAAATACTAAGCTTTGTTACTTTTTAATATAAAGTATTTTGAATAATGTAACGTTTAAAGTTATATGTTTAATGATCTTGTATGTAATATGAAAGATAAAAGTAGAAAGATCTAGAATTAAATTCTAGACAATTCATCTTGCATCACAAATTAATTTTTATTGGGAAGTTATCAAATGGTATTGTTTTAAATTAAAAAAAATTATTTTTGCCTTTAATTTATCCAAAAAGACTAACAGTTAAACATTAATCTAGAGATCAATCTGATGTATTGTTAGATAACCATGCATTATAAATACTAAATTAATTCTGAATAAGTTTTTAAAAAATTGAGAGCTTTCTATTTTAATTTACTTTACCTTCCTCAGTAAATCTGCAGCATGTTTTTAAATTCAATTAGTTTATTTTCGAATATTTAAAATATGTTTTTAATAAAAGAAATATTGTATTAATACTGATACATTGCTTCATAGGAAAAATAATACTTACTAATGCATGTCCAGGGTATGCACCTCTACATGTTTATTTATTTTAAATCCAATTTGTCAAAAGAAAAGTAATTTTAGCCAATTAATAGTTCTTATAGATCCAATCAAAACAAGGCCAAAAATTAATCTTTATAATTTAATTTCTAAAGGTTATACAGAAAAACACATTTTAAATTAATTAAGTAAGTAAAAAAATCATAAAATTTTAGCAATATCCTTAATTAGACTGATGATTAAAAATTCTAATTGCCATAGCAAAAACTGTTGGAAAACATATGTAAGTTCTGAACAATATGTCTAAGTTTGTAGCTCTGAACAAATAGTTTTTTTAAAAACTTGTGGCGAAGTACATTAATAAAAATATTGTCTGGTTGATAGTTAAAAAAGTTGCAATTTTGATACTTTGGATACGTATATTTTGATTTTATGGGTAATGTGTACATTTTTATTTATTTTAATTTATAATTTTTACATTGCAAAAATTATGAAAAGTACCCACAATTTGTAAACACAAATCTTATTATGAAAGCCTGCAACATATATCATAATTCTTCATAGGAGATGAAATGGTTTGTCAGGTTTTATGCCGTGGAACAAATGAAATGTGTGTAATTTACTCTTTTTTGTTGATTTAATAAAAATATATTATAAAATTTTTCAACAACTTTGATTTTTTGTAGATTTTTTACTTAGGACTTGTTTTTTTAAGCAAACAGTGTATTTTCTCAAACTTACACTCCCATCTTTCAATAGAAAATGTATATTCTTCTTTATCAAATACTCTTGAAAGACTATAATTTCATATATTATGAGACAAATCAGACATGCTTTTACATAGATGGCAGCATTTTCATTAACACCATCGTTGAACAATGTATTGTTGAACTAACTTTCGCAAAATAAACAACATACTTAAATAATTATTTGTAATCAATTGTAACTTCATATGTAAAAACAAATATGTATTAACCATTTGTAAATCATAAAAATTTAAAACTAATAAGATATGAAACATACCACCTTTGAACATAATTTTAGTTATTCATTATATCCTTTTATTTTATTAATTTTTATTCTATGTTTAAGAATTCTCATTTGTAATTATTTACATCGCTTTTCTTCTTTCAAAGATATATATAATTTATTCTGAATACTTCTTCAATAATTCAAAATGCATCTTGAATTTTCAATATTTCTGTTTTCAAGTTTATTTATGATATTTGAAATATGTATTCCTTACATATTTTGAAAATACCACGCAGGAAAGAAAGTGAATCGCTTCGACATTTTAAACATTAATATATCGAGCTTTTTAAATTATTTAATGTCCATAGAGATATTTTTAAAATTCATTTCCAAACAGTTTTTTTTCTATATTTGAATAAAATATATATTTTACATGAAATTAAAAATCATAAATATTTCATTTTAATTTATAAACATTTTATATTATGCAATTTCTTCCTATCTCAATATTTTTTGACATTATTATACTATGTGTTTATTTCGAAAAAATAATCTTTGGCTTTCGAAAATTTAATTTCTTATTTTTTCTCACATGATTCACTTTGGATTATTCTTATGTCTTTCAATGTTTTTCTGTATAGTAAATGTACTCTTGACATTTGATATAAAGTATTAATTTCCATGATCAACTTAAAATCTATCTATGTGCATATTAGAAAATTACTTATTGGAAATTGTTTAAATAATAGCATTTGGAATGGCAATAGAAAATGCAAATCAAAAACACATGCTTATATTGAAAAGTCCAAACTTTTAGAAATTCTAATTGTTTAACAAACAAAGCTGAAATTCATGGAGTCATTTTATTTCGATAATAGTTAAATATAAATTCATCAATATTTACGAACACGTAACACGAAAATTAAACAGCGAACACTTTTTAATATTTTTGAAGATTTCGCAGATCTAGGTGACAACTTAAGGGTTCATATGGTCAGATATGATGTCACAATTCTGACAACAAAGACAAAAACATTGCTAATATGGCAATGCTAAAATTTAAATGTTAATATTAGTAGTCTATAGCACTAGTAATAGTTTTATCTTTATACATTAACTTGAATATGGATATTCTAAAAAAAGTATGAACATAACAAATAGTAAAAATTGAAAATGAAATTTGAATACTCCAAAATGTTATAGCAGTTATAAAGGATTAGTAAAATTTAATTAGAAACAATTTTATTTTCAAGACTCAGAAGACAATTTTTAATAAATTATTTAATTACATAAGAATATATTAATAGTAATAATCAAAAATACATTTAAATCACAATTAGTAATGAGTAAATTATATATTATTATTATTATATATTAAGTGCATTTAATCAGTTAATTTCTGGATTTATATATTGCAATATCATTTGATGTAAGTTTTATGATTGTGCAGCAATACTTATTTTACATTTCTTATTCATTTGTGTTTACATGCTCTTATCTGTTATATTCAATTTTGGTATTTAGTAGTTTAGAATGTAATTGATTAGTGTCATTATTTCGAATATTTTTCTTTATTATTGCCCAGGAAGTCATGCTATATACTTATCTACCAATCTGTTTGCCTATTGCATTGGAAGAGCTGACTATTTTGTTACAGATATATTTAGATTAGTCAGCTGTTTCTCCAAATAATAGAAACTTAGCTTCTTAGGTTATTTATAAAGAATCCCTTAATGGTATGGTTCACGTACTGAATAGTTTTCAAATGGATATTCTACTGTTCTTTATTGAGATATTTTGAAAGTACTAGGAGGAATGTATGAGCAGAATATTAATTTAATATTCAAGGATCAACAGTAGACCATAAAGATTTAAACATAATAAAGTAAGTAACTGTCCGGGAAAAGATAGATAATTACATGCATTCTTGTATTCATCAAACAATTACTGAACAAGTCATGTTCATAAGTCATTAAAATACAGATAATTGCTTTATCATCTTCTTCAAGAAGTGAAGATTTTACGACTTGACGATTTTTGAGGGCGCTAACATGTCACAATAAATCTCATAAGTAATCCTTTCTTTTAGTGAAAATCTGCATGGTTTTCCTTAAAAATATAATTTTGGAAATTCAATGTATTACCGTTTAAGGCATAAATAAATGTCTAAAACATTTTTAATATCATACAAATGATATTTTTAGTCATAATTTTATAGTTACTTTAAATTCTACGTAAAACCTGCAATCAAAGTGAATAAACCGTAGTCAAAGCATATTAACAAAACATGAAATACTATTTTGAAAATACTGTTCTGTTTTATAAAAAAAATAACCTTTTGTTAAATCTGCATAACATTTTGTTAAACGTTTGTTCTATTATATATACATCAATCATTAAACTATGCGAAAAGTATTTCAGATAATAACAAACTCATCAATATAATAGTCATGTATTTTCCTTTAAGGATAGATGCACGCAGAGAAAGTAAAATAGCAGTCTTTCTTATGTTTATTAGCCTCTGGAAAACAATGCAGAAACTTATGTTGAAAGTAGAATAGTTCTGCACTTAGACTATTCTGGGACTACATAAATAATTTAAAAGAATATTTTCTAGGCCATTTGATCCTCTAACATCAACACTAGCATGTTATAAAAGGTTTAGAAAACCATCTCTTAGGATGTCTCATTTTAATTTATAACTTTTAATATCTCAATTAAGAAAAAGTATTTTTAAATAATTGAATATATGATTTGATAAATCAATCTTCATTCCTACATTAATTTTCGTTATTATAAATGCACTTGCTACATTTAAATCGATTTTGTAGTATTTTTTTTATTGTTTAACTCATGAAGATAAGCACTGGATTTCGTTTTTTACTAAACACAGCTTATCAAGGATGGAAATTGTTTTATTAGTAAAACTTCTAACTCATAAATCTAATTAAATTTTCATAAAAAATCCATTTTTATCAAAAAATTATAATATTTCTATTTAATGTTTCCTTAAAGAAATGAAAATTATTCTTAGTCCATTTTAGAAGGAATTTATAGTAATTTTCGCACATTTATGAACTTAGGAACATTTTCAACTATCCATACATTTCTAGTCATTTAAAGATAATTTGTCTAATGTGTTGTTTCAGCTCATTATTTTTCTTACAATCAAGCCTATAGGAGAAAATTTATAGATATATTTACTACATTACAATTTACATTATTCACTACATTACGTAGGTATTTTTTTAATTGAATGCATCAATTTTACACTTA
Organism: Latrodectus geometricus; assembly: GCA_026290005.1. NCBI lineage: Eukaryota > Metazoa > Arthropoda > Arachnida > Araneae > Theridiidae > Latrodectus > Latrodectus geometricus. The sequence goes on from JAPDSC010152314.1 coordinate 120,359, forward strand.
AAAATAATACTTACAATTTTATTTGGAAGTTTCATTTCAAATGCTGGTACTTTCATAATTTATCTTATAAAATCTATAGATTAATAATCTTTTGAATCTCATAAAATAATAATGCGTATTTGTTAAAAGAAAAGGTCAAAATGTAAATGAGAAATAAAACAGGTGTTATTAGTTAATTAAAATGTATCCCCATGATAAACTAATCTCTAATAAATATTCAAATTGTAACAAAAATATTTTGTTGTATAGATTTTTTTTAAATTTTAAAAAATCATAATTCAAATAAAAAAAAAATTTCTTAATTCATTAGATTATCTGAGTTCAATGCTGTTGACGCTTTTGCGGGGAGTAAAAAAATTGTATCATATTAACAGAAAAAAATCATGAAGGAATTAAGTAACAGCATTAATTATAATTTCATGAGATATATCAATTTTTTATTATATTGCATTTATACTTTATGCATAACATTTTCTTATTCATTTTCTAATAAGCAAAATAATTCCCCTATTAAAAATGGAATTAACTAATATTAATAATTGTTTCTTAAAATGGTATGAATTATATATATATATATATATATACATAAGTGTAACATATTTGTAGTATATTTGTAATTTATTATAATTTTAATTTCACAATATTGACATAATTTTCTTAAATGTGCTGATTTATATTAATTATTTTATTTATTATCCCCTTTAGAATAGTCACATAAAACCTAATTCATTGTTGCAAGCATATTTATATTATTAATTAATAGATAGTTTTATGTATTATTGTTAAGATATGTATTTAAAGCATGTTACTTATAAAATTATATTCTTTAATATTGGGAACTGTATTTATTTCTAACTTTGTTTAACCTTAATACATTCGACAATATTAAGTGAATTGCTAAATAAAAATATTATTCTTAAAATTAAGTACATGAAATACACGTGTAAAATATTATAATACGGAATAAATATTAACTAAAACACTTGGGTACAATATTATAAAGATTATTTAAATATGGATGTTTTTAAATTAAAGCAAGCATTTTCATAACACAAAACTAGACTAACATGATTCCTCCATCCACATATATTTAAAAAATAAATCAATTTAAAATGTGCTGATGAGAAAATAAAAATAAAATATACATGGATTTAAATTTCAGAATTATTTTTTCTCATTTATAAAATTGCTAATTTCATAAACTGCCACAATTATGTATTTTCTATTAATTAATCACATTATTAGTAAAATACTATAATTGAAATTAAAAATAACGAATCAATTTTTATTCAAGTGTAAGCTATGTATTTTGTATTTATCAAAAACAATAATACAACGATATTTTAGATAAATTTTCATAAGTAGATATGTAATCTAAAATCACGGAATATCCTGTTCTAATCAAATCATTGGTGAATAAACATATCCGGATATAAGGACACACTCGAATCCAGCGTCCACTTATGCTATTAATTATAAATGTCTACTTGCCTTAGGTATATGGAACCTGCTTTCAATTTATGCATATCCAACATCTCTTATCGCAATCAAACCTAAGTAAATCTATTCTGTAAACTATTTCCTTCTGTCTTCACATTAATCGTGTCAAGATGCCATAGCATCGAAACTCGATGTTAATTAAAACACAAAAAACACAAATAATGATGCTTATTAGATAAAACCTAATCAATTTAATTTATCTTTATTCTTAAGATGAATTAATAATGATAAAAGTAAATTATTTTATAAGCATTAAATGATCCTTCTTTCTAATATGTCAACAATCAAATAGAATGGATTTAGATGTCCTTGATGGAATCAGGTGTTTGAATGTATTGCTAAATTTCAATTTAACAAAAAAAAAATTTTAATATATTTGTATTTGTTATACTTTATCAAGATGGTGAAACATCTATACTTAACAATTTAACTAAAATACATTAAAATATAATGAAATATTTTCATTCAATGGATTTATATTGACACCTATAATAATAAAGTATTCGCGCTTAGAAAACATCAAACTTCTGAACTATAATAATAATAAAGTATACTAAACTGTTATAATAATAAAGTTTACTAAACTATAAAAATAATAAAGTATACTAAAGTTTACTAAACTATAAAATAATAAAGTATACTAAAGTTTACTAAACTATAAAAATAATAAAGTATTTTAAAGTTTACTAAACTATAAAAATAATAAAGTATACTAAAGTTTACTAAACTATAAAAATAATAAAGTATATTAAATTATAATAAAGTATTCCTACTTAGAAAACATCAACCTTCTAAACTGTTAAATACTTTACACTAAAAGCATAAAATTATGCAAAAATAAATCAATTTAATTCATCTTTAATCTTAAGATTAATTAAAAATGATAAAAGTAAATTATTTTATAAGTATTAAATGATTTTAAATTTCACTTTAGCAAAAAATAATTTTTTTAATATATTTGTATTTATTATAGTTTATCAAGATTATGAAACATCTATAATGCAGGCTACTAAACAATTTAACTAAAATGCATTAAGTTATAATGAAATAATTTCATCCAAAGAATTTATATTGACACCTATAATAATAAAGTATTCACACTTAGAAAACATCAACCTTCTAAACTATAATAATAATAATAAAGTATACTAAAGTATAATAATAATAAAGATTTCCTACTTAGAAAACATCATTTTTCTAAATTGTTAAATACTTTACACTAAAAGCATAAAAATATGCAAAAATAAATGTTATATTATTTCCTATATCTTTTGAAAAAATTCATTTTAGAAATATTTTTAAGTTACTGATAATAAATTCTTTTCAAGTTTACTCTTGAAAATATTTACTTTCTATCAATTTCAAGAGGAAGGCAATATTAGGATAAAAGAAACGTCATTTAAAAGTACTGCAAAGAAGGACACAAACGTCATAAGGAAAACGGAAATATATTATTATAAATAAAAAAAAAGTTTCTCAAAATGAAATCATTTAATGCATGCTCAAAGCTTTTCCGTCATAAACAATTTTCAATTGATATTTGTATTGAATATTTATCTTCAGATTTGAATTTTAGATTATTTTTATATGAAACGTTTTTACTAAACATATAATTTTTGTTGAATTAATAAGAAAAAAGGAAATATTTTATAGAAATATTTAAAGATGTGTGAATAGAAAAGTTATCCATATGTATGCATGAATATATATTTAAACAAGCAATATTAATGCAGAATAAAACAGCCATAGCTTATTCAGCTTTATTCCGATTAAATAAATAAAAATAATTTGGAAATATAATTTTCATTGTGTTATATGATTGCATGTACAAAATAGAAAGCATTCCTTACAAAGAATACATGATTCGTGATGATGTATTTAATTTTCACAACAGATATCGTTGCTACCTATCGATGCGTGTTATTTATTGTATCTTTATTCATAAGGCTCTATGTCCATGTTTTCCTTTATAGTATTATTTGATATACAATAATTAAACATAATTTAAGTTCCACAATTCATTAAACAGGTGTTCTTAACTTGATTATTGTTTTAAATCAAATATTAATGCTATTTTCACGCATGTATCATTTCCTTTGTATTGTCTTCTATTTGAAACTTGCTTTAATTGATTTTCTATTCAAGTTTAATAAAAAGCAGATAGATAGATGTCCCTATGTATTTATTTTTCTTCAACATAAAACTGACATTCAAATTAAATTTTGAATCCTATACACACGCACAATTGGTTTTGAGATTTTTCTCTGATTTTCTAAATTGCAGATCTACGAAATTCTACCAAAGAATTTGAATCTGTCTATTAATTGTTCTTTTATAACTAACATTTTACTAAAATTTAGCAAGTAATAAAAAATATTTTATGAGTGAAATAGGAAAAATAACTTTATATATATATATATATATATATATATATATATATATATATATATAAATGGGTATTTGTGCTGTAACTGAAATTAAATGTGTCTTAAATTGTTAATTTTAAAATTAAATTAAAATACAAGTTACTAGAATTAAAGTTAAACATACAATTATATTTCATATAATGAAAAACTCATCAGGTTTAGTAAAGTGCGAAAATTTATCACTGGATTGAAATAAGAAAAAGTTAAAATATCAGATCAAAATAATGCCTTATTAAAATTTATCGAAATGTACGGTTAATATAATAAAACAATATTTTATTAATGAACGGCAAGATAATAAACTGCAAGAATTTTAAACACATATGAATTTCATAATTATCTAACAAGCACTTAAATAATCCTTTATTTCATTTCCCATTCCACCTGAGAAAAAACATAGAGTATCATCTTAATATATAGATACATAAATCCCATAATGAACTCAGATTTCATAAAAGAAAACTCATTTTTGAAAAATAATAAAACAATTTTTGTCAATATCTACTTCTTCATTTCAACAGAATTCACTCTTAATGTGGTTTGAAGGATACATTTTCGCACTTAGAAGAGCACCTTGTTGGAAATAATCAATTTATGCCTTTTAACAGAGCTCCAATTATCATTATGAAGAATAAGTGTTGAAATCTTAAAATTAATAGTTAAAAACGTGTAATGGTCCAGCCGAAAAGTAACTAAATATAAAGTTTTAAATCCCCATATTCAAGTTATTAAAGTGGTTAATACAAATTAAAATAACATGAAATTCACATAAAATCTTCTAGTGCTTCAAGTACCCTAGGATAATAATTTCCTCAATCGTAAATGATTAAGATAAAAAAAATGTTATATCAATCATGGTGCAGACACGTAATTCCTTTAAGTATTGAACAAAATTTTGTTCATATGTACATTCATAAAACTAAACAGTATACTTGATAATGCAATTGGTATATAAAGTCGTTTATGATTAGATGAATCTTAATATTATAACAAAAAAATTGTAAATGAACAAGATTAAAAAATACAAACCGTCTTCATAATTATTGTTTTTATTATTAAAATTGATATGGGCATTATAATTTAAGTTTCCAGTGTAGGATATGTTTCAATTTTCTTCATAATGTGGATTTTGATTAAAGTAACGATAATACCCTGTTCTACAATTTATAAAGCAAGATTTCATCAAGTAAAAATGTATTAATTTGAATTTTCAAATAATATTGGTATTTTTTCAATTTAGTTAAAAATATTCTCTAAATTATTGAAAAAATTTAATTATTCAAGCTTTTAAAAACGTATGGATTTTTTCTGGAGAGTCTTTTATTGTCTATCGTAAACTGTAATTAAAATATTATTAGAAACAAATAAATAAATGATTAAGCTACGAAAATTGACAGACTGACATGAAAATCAGCAAAATTTTCAATTATTTTTTAATAAAAAAAAAGGATTTCTCTATATATAAAATTCTTTACTTAATTAAAACGTTTTCTTTTCACATACCGGGATCAAAGTCTAAGCAAAAGTAAAATCCATTCTCGATAATTTTGTATCTCAATTAAATTACTTCATATTTGTTGTTTTTAATGAAATTTCTAATTATCTAGTATTTAGAATATAAATTAGTAATCACATTTCATAAAAAAAAATACAGAAACTGACATCGACTTTAGAAAGTGAAATATGATCTTGCTTCTAATTAGGTACATCAATGAGTTTATAATTTTTATTTTATTTACGAAGTGAAAGATATATTTTTGATATATTTTTGTTTCTCAAATTTTTATTCTATTTATTTGAATTGTTATCCAAGTAAATCCGACGAAGACATGATTATTTAAATTTATTGTTGGAAATTAAAAATTGCATGCTACACATTTCATGAAATATGAACTTATTTTTCACTTGAGATAAATAAAAAATAAACTTTTTGAAAGTTTTAACTAAGTGCAATTTCCTTAAATGACGTTTTACCAAATACTTGTACAAAATAGAAAAAATTAAGAATTTCAATGCAATATTAATTTTTAACGATGTGAAAAAAGACGCTTTAATTTTTAAGCATTTCTAATATTTTTTAAATATATTTCATAGTTACACTTCTTTTACAAACATAATAATTTTCACTACAAATTATTATCTAAATAATCACCTTTATTTAAACTATATGATTTATTGCATGAAGTAAAATTTAAAGAAAGCAATTATTATATTTGATAGTTTTATTAGAAATAAAGCTATTATATGTATTATAAATGCAGGGAATAATAATTAAAAATTTTAACGCATAATTTATCTAGTGGTTAGCGCAACTGACTACGGATGGGGAGGACCTGAGTTCGAATCCCGGCTCTGGCATGGATGTACTTTCTATTTCTCTTTATGTGTGTTTCTTTTGCTTTCCTTAGATGATGGATGAATGTAGCCCGTCCTATAACGGGATTGTGGTGGTGTGGCGTGGGCAATGCTACTCGTATCTCTGTGAATTAGTTCACAGGTGCCCACCAGGTAACGATAAAATCAGCAGCAGTTTCCGGCCAAATGGGCTAATGTACTTACTTGCTCAATTAAAAATGCCCGCCATTAGAAATAAAAAAATATAATTGAAATTTTTTAAGATTTAATAAATATCTTCTGACGTTACATCAAGAGCAATAGAGCAATTTATATATATATATATATATAGATA
>JAPDSC010152314.1:131973-152547 GCA_026290005.1 Latrodectus geometricus
ATATATATATATTTTAAATTTAAATTATTAAGATTTTAAACCCCAATGCAGTATTGAGTTTAAAATATGTGTTTGCTGAGGAATAAACTTTTAAATTAATTAGGATTTTTTTTAAAAAAAATGCAATTGTTTCACTGCTTCCTGTGCATGTTAAAGTATAATTTAAAAACTGATTCAAAAAATTTAAAAAAAAATTATTATGTAGTTTAAATAATGACTTTTTGCTAATTTTAGTTTGATACATTTTCATTTTGATATTTGTTATATATTTTCCACATGTCTTTTTATGTATATAATCAGCATTTATATAATTTTATCATTCATGCATGTACTAAATTACTTATAGTATTGTTGAATATTTATATCAATCTAGACATATAATTAATTTTATTATACTTATTATATCTAAAAAGCGAAAGCTAAATAATTTGTTCTTGATGATGTAAAATTTCTAGTTTATGCTTCTTCTAAATACATTTATCATACGAAATATTAATTTATGTATAAATCAACAAATTATTCGAATATAAAATGTAAAATTTTTAACAACTGTAAAATCACTATTTTCTTTTTTGCTGTCTTATTTCTCATGACCTAGCAACAGGTTAGCCAAATCCGTGAGCCTATGGATCAGAACAATTTATAGTCAAGAAATGTGTGTGTGGACTATTTAACAGATCCAATCTAATAAAATTATTCATAGATAAATATATACTTACGAGAGCTACATACCATTTGCATTCGGTGCTTTACAGATAGTTATTTTGCCCTTGATTAAATAATAGACATTTGTTAAGTTCACTTTTATTAAAAGACCCAATAACAAATTTAAATATTTTAATGAAATATATCTGTCAGCATCATATTTTTTTAATATTAATTTCCAGGAGAGCAACCCCCTCATCTCTGGGATGTGAATACTTTAACTTTGAAATACATATTTAAAATTTGTTTGATTGAATCACAAAAGATAACACATCTTATTTTTCCCTAAGTTGCAAATAAATCTAAAATTTTCATTGAAGTTTAATGTATGTGATACTGTAATTTAAGTAATTAATAGATCTTTGAAAATATGTTAATTTTTCTTCTTAAATCTAAAAATAAAAATAAAATGTACAATTTCAAGATTAATTTCTGATAAGGGACCTAATTGTTGTTGTTTTCCTGTGCCACCTAGGATTGCAACATGCGGTGCGCTGCTCCACTTTTCCAAGAGAATCATTGGTGTGGAGTCCTACTTGCTCAGTACACACGTACCAAACCAGTTTTTAGGTTCAAACCCTTTTTTGGGAGTTTTTTAGGTTCACACCACCCAAACCCGTTTTTAGGTTGGCTACATTCATCCATCATCTCAGAAGAAGAAAGGTTAAATAGAAAGAAAGAAAGGAAACGTCCATGCCCGAACCGGGATTGAAATCCGGAACCAACAGCCTAGGAGTCAGGAACGCTAACCACTCAATCCTCTACCGGAAAGGAAAATAGTAATTTGTATGTTCTATAACCTTTCTTCGAAAATAAATGGATGGATTTTTGAAACATTTATTTTAAAAAAATTCACAGACACATTAAATGATCAAATTTTATGGAAAGATTTTCATGTTCCAAACGAAAAATTTATCATCGCATGACTTCAGTTTCAATGAACATTGGATAAATATAAAATATGCTGTAAAATATATCAGCATACTTTTTGTTCAAATTTATATTTAAAATTGTAATTTTGTTTCGGTAATGTAATCATATTAATTCACTTTTCAAATCCTTAAAAATAATATTTATGAAGGAATCAAATTAACTTTCAGAGCAAAGAAATATTAAACCACACCACTCTTAAATCTTATAACATATTTGCTATATTTAAATTCTAATATGTAGTAGTATATTTCGAATAAGTAATTTCATACACTCCATTTGTTATTATAATGTAAATACTTACAATTTTCAAAATTAATATACTGAGTTTTATTAAAATTGAAATTTTATATTATTACTTTAAGATTGTCAATAAATTTTTATGAGTAAAAATGATTTTGTACATTATTACTGATATGAAATGCTTTCAAGTTTTTGATTTGTATAATAATGACGAGGAAAATATTTTTGGAATATGAACCCTGTTTGCTATAAAAAGTATTTGGAATATAATTTAAGGTGCAAACCTAACTATATTTACTGTCAAAATGAAAAAAGGAAAACACATTAAAATTTTCCTATCACTATGTATTTTTAAGTAAAAATTACTCATACTAATTTGCATTAATGTAAAATACATTTTTCAACAAATATATGTATATATATTTGTAACTAATAAGCTATATATTTGTGACAAATATATGTTTATGTCAACCAAAATATGTATTTAATATCAATAATTTTACTTTAAAAATTTATTGCACATATATTGTAATATAATGAATTTCTAATTAAATAAAATAAGGTCATTTCCTTTGATAAATTTGAATAACATATAAATAAATATTAAAATATCACATTGAATTTGTGAAGTTTATTACAAATTCCAAAATGTAACTAAGTTTTACATTCGAAATTCAAAATTTCTTATTTCGAAATTAACTGTATTTTTCTTGAAACTCATAACATAAACAAGAGTAATACAGAAACTTATTTAAATTTAAATTAGCTTTTATTTTTTTTCTTACTTTAAAGTATAGTATAAAATAAAACACAAATATGTGTATAGAGTCTGAATACCATGAGAGTTCGAATGTAAAGGAAACTTGACTCATGTATGTGGGAACAAATAGTATTCTTGATCAAAACGCAGCTTATTTAAATATTTTCGACACACCCATTATTATCGAAAACACTTCTTAAATGTAAACATTCCTTTCTCTAAGCAACAAAATAATGAATCTAAATTTTAACAGTGATTTAATAGGAAGTAAATTAGAATTATATTTAAAGTTCTTATTTTGCAAGGAAACATTTTATAAACATTATTTAATTCACATATTTATTATATTATTTTAAGGATCCAATTTATGTATATCATTGAAAGTTATTCAATGTCATGCTAATGAAAAATACAACATTTTTTTTAATTTCTAATGGCGTGCACCCTTGAGCAAGTTTAGTACATTAGCCCATTAGCCGCAACAAGGCTGGAAACTGCTACTCAATTTATCGTTACCCGGTGGACACCAGTGAACCAAGTCACGGAGGTACGAGTAGCATCTCCCACGCCACACCACACCACCACAAACCCGTTTATAGGGCTGACCACATTCATCCATCATCTGAGTAAAGGACAAGAAACAGAGAGAGAGAGAAAGTACATCCATGTCCGAGCCAGGATTCGAACACAGGTCCCCGCCATCCGTAGTCAGGTACTCTAACCACTAAACAGGTTGGAAGGCTGAAAAAATAACTTGGCAATGAAAATTTTCGTACGTTACTTCGGCTAACACAATTTACCCATTTTTATCGGTATTCTAATAAAAAGCAACCATCTTTAAATTATTAACTTTTAAAGAAAGATAAAACTAAAATTTGATAAAATATTTATTGGCAATTTATATCTTACACACGGTAATAAAAATTCATATAATAGATTAATTTATGTAATATATTATTATTAAGACAAATAAAAAGTAAATACACATTGTATTTCGATTCTTCCTTTTATTAAATGCACTTTATCTTGTTCAAAATTAATAAATCAAATAAGTATCATCATATAATGCACTTTTGGAAAAGCATAAGCTTCTTTTGTACTTGCTGTTATACTATTATTAGTATACATAAATTAATAACTCATTAGCTGAAAAAATGTCCATTATTTATATAAAATGTAGGTAATTATATGAATATCCTGCAAAACTGTACAGTATTTCAAAAGATGTCTTTTGAAAGACATAAATTTGCTCTCAATATGTAAATTCTTTAATTAACTTATTGTAAAAACTATTCTATTTAAGAAATGACTTAGGAAAACATACATTTTAAAGTACATTCAATAGAAAGTTTTAAACAGAATAGTTTTGTTTACTTATTCATTTCATTGAATGATACATGGATTCAAATTTAGTTTGAATTACGGTAAGTGAATAAAAGAAGTTTCATCACTACTTATCCATTAAATCACTGAATTAAGATAAACATTAGAGTGAAATTTAACAAATCAATCTGTGAAGATGTTTAAATTATTTGAAAGTCCTTGAGGGAATATTTAATCAGCACTACTTTAAATAGAACCTTTCATTTTAAACTATTTATAAAAATTTCTGTTCTTGGAATGAAGTACATTCCAAGCTAAAAAGGGAACTCTGAAATTTATATCTGATGATGTGTGTGAGATTACATTAACATTGTTGAAATAATTGCTAATTAATGTATTTACACTATAATTTATTTGTGTAATCATTTTAAAGAACGAGGAGTAATTTAATGTATCACGCATTCGGCATTTTATGATAAAGTTATATGTTGATATATTTTAATTTATTAACAAATAAGTATTATATATTAATACAATCATTACGGAATAAAAATTGAAAGCATTGATGATAAAAAAATGATTTTGTAATTTTAAAATTTGTAGCCAAAATTAATTTTATTAAAATTTCATGATTTTTAAGTATATCATGCAGTTTTAAATCACATTTAATAAATAAATATCTACAAAGTGATAAGATTATTTCGCTTATGAAATTTAGTCATAGAGAAATGCACTGCAAAAAAGGAAAATTTCCAGTTAAATAGTGAGTAATACTGAAAGTAAATAGAAAACATGCTCTTTTATTAAGCTTAATACATACCAAAAAAAAAATAATAATGTAAAGTTTTCTACAGTTATAAGATGGAATATTATAGCCACTGACAAAATTTCTAAAGCATGAAAACTAACAATAGTAAATTATACCAAATTTCTTCATACGACAAAACATTTTTTGTTTATAACTATTATTTTATTTGAATATGAAAAATCGCTACAAACTTTGTATATTTACAAAGATTGCCATGCGTTTTCTAATACATCTTATTTATGAGATTATTGTTAGAAAACCATTTCAATGATAATGTTCAAGATTTCTTAAATACGATTAAAAATAGAAGACTAGGACGGCAGCACACAAAAGACACCTATATCAAATTTCTATAGAAACATACATTATAATCCCAGAAAAGAAAAGTGGGGCTGCAGTTGACGCTGTTAAATTGAAACATAGAAATCAGTTTCAATACCATATTACACCTGCTGTACGCAGTGTAGCGTTGATGTGGTACTCAAAATCACAAAAAGTGAAATGAAGCGAATTAGAGTTTGCCCTAATTTCTTTGTACTTTAGCTAATTGTCTTAAGCAATTTTGTTTAAAGTAGACAGTGATAACAGCACCTAAGATACATAAAATACGTCGCATTTTTAAATCATCCCCTAAAAATACGTCACATTTTTATAGCATAAATCCCATTTGAATGTTTTTGATTTAGTGTGCGAAGTAGATATTCCAATGAGCAATTTTTTGAATCTGATAACGGTTTAATTGGTCGTACAGAGATTGTAGTGTACCGTATTGTATTATTGTTAAACGTGGTTAATAGCACGTTAATTCCATGAGTATACCAATAATACATGATTTAAGATAACCTCTGGAAAACTGCTTTTCCCAAATGAGCAATTATTGTCAAGAATATGAACAACTTACTCAAATAAATTATACAGATATGCCAAGTGCCCTAAAATATTGAGTAGCTTCATTTTTAACAAATGCCATCACGGATGAGTTGACAACATTTGTTGCAACGTCGATAGATAGATTGTTGCTCATGGCTTCAACTACTTTTGACATGTGTCACAAATATGGATCTCTTAAGTAGTGTGGTAAAACCTAGAGCATAGAGTGGTTACCTTAAACCTTAGTCCTGCTTGTACCAGCAGATGATCACATCCGGTTTTGGTAACAAAAACCAGATAGCAATCCATATCTTCATATTGTCCCATCAAATGGCGTGTACTGGACTTTACTGGATACACGTCCTATTGACATTTTCTTTAATGGTTATTATATTTGTGGAATTCGAACATCCATAGAGTCTCTACCATTTACATGAGCATCATGATCACATTGAAATAGATAATGAATGACCACTTATTGACGATATATTTGCAAACATTTGGTTATACAAAAGTTTTCCACTGCACTCGTGTAAACGTGTCTTCCAGATTTTTCACACATAGGAAAAAACTCATCATTGGTTGCTAAATTTTTGATTCATCCTAATCGTCAGGAATTGTAATTGCTGATATTTTGGATAGCGCCTAATCCGAATGGGACTTGGCAAGATTTATTATAATTCTTCATTCTATCTATTTGGTCCAAATTATCTAGCATTCAAAAGCTGTTATCCTAAGATGTTTGCACTAGGCGTAATCTTTAAGACAAAAATTCTTGGTTATTTTTTAAATTTTTTGAATAATATGCACGTCTAAGAATATCTTTATTTTTAATGTATCAGTTTTAATAGTCGTTAAGTTAAATCATTTTCAATACCTATTTTCATTAATTAAAAATACTATGATAATATTATGATAAAAATATTATGATAATATTTTTCCTCGAAAATATATTTGAAAATGTTTTTAAATAAAAATCGCTGCCTGTGTACTCTATTCAATAGCTTAAAGGGAAATATTTTTATAATCTGAAAAAATATCTACTAACAAACAATTAAATCTAATAATTATAAAAACTTCATTTTTTATTTTAATCATTATGTTATTTTTGTCTTTTTCAAAAACATTATCAATCAAATTGATGCATAGAAATTCAATATCTGTCATACCATACTTTTAGCACTTGAAATATTTTCCTAGAGATGAAAATTGAATATCAATGAATTTCAATTTCAGAATTTCATCATCTGCAACTTTTCTAGAACTACTTTTTTCTTATACTTGGAATGCTTATGGCAATGTTATTTCTAAAATTTCACAGTATCTTTTTTCTAACTGATTTTCATGAGAGAAGGATTTATGTCAAATACTTGAAAATTTTAATGTAAAGCTATGGCATTTCCAATACGATAAAATAATCCAACATTGATATATTTACTTATCTGTTTTTGTTTTTTTTTTAAATAAATAATATTTTATATGCTTAAATGTTATATTATTTAAAATTATATTTATGTTGGAGTTATATAAAATAATGCAAGTCGATTGAATCTAACTTCATTAATTTGAATGGAAATGCAAAGTAAGTTTACATTTTAATAGTAATATGTATATACTATATATTTTGAAATATATTTATCATAAATATTAGTTTGGGGGAAAATAAATCCATTATTTTTATGTGAATTTTTTGTAACTACTTTCAGATTCGCTTTGTAAAAAGGTTTAAAACAGTTTTCATGTAAATTTTTAGGTCTTGTGCGAAGCTACGACTGCTGACATGCTGTCAAGTTTGATAATTTTTGATATTTTATAGACATTCTCGACGATGTTGTATCCATGCGAGGTGCATCTTTAGCATCCAATTACAAAAACGGAATCGACGAAACCAAAATTGTGCTTAACTGGTTGTTACAGTCATAAATAGGAGGATAAACACCTTTCACAATTTTAGCAACCTGGTTAGCATTTTCGCCATTATAAAAAAAAATAAATAAAAAAAAAATAAAAAAATAAAAAAAATTAAAATGTATCGAATTTTCTGTTTGTTGTCTTCTATTTTTAAAACCTTGTACTCATAACTGAATTAATTAAACAAAAAAAACCGCAAGAGAATATTTTAGTTTCAAATGTCACCTTTCCAATGAGCATAAACTTAAAACTGTTTGATAGATACCTCACGAGATAGCGATCACTACAGACGTCTACCGAAAAAATAATGGATAACTTTTTCCCCAAACTAATATATTGTGAATTCAAGAAAATTTCAATATTTATAAAGTTTATATGAATAAATTCAATTTATTAGTATAAATAAATAGCTTAAATTTAAGAAAATTAATTCATAGTAATTGTGGTATTTGTTTTATGATGGTTATATGCATCAAAATAGCAAACACATGTTACTTCTATTAATAAAAGTGAAATAATAATGTTTTCAGTCAGTTTTAACAGTAATGGTTACAACTCTACTCTTATAGTATAATATGATAAAACACTAATACTTAAAAATAATGTATAGATTTTTAATTTAAAATCATTTAAAGAAACTAATTTTTCAGACATATATGCAAAACATTATCTTCTATATAATATTATTTATAATATTTTGAATAATTTAGATACCATAAACCTAATGGTATCTAAAGACGCAGTTACTACTTGGGAGGAATTGTTTGGGTAGGTATTTCATTCAGTGGTTACACTGACTTGTATGAGTTCCAAAGAAGAACTGTAACTTGTGTGAGATATAAGGAGGAAATCCCTGAGTAATAAGTTTGCTGCCATATGACCCATACATATACAGGTGCGATTTACAATGATTCCATCCTGATTGTTGATAATACTTTGCTTCATTCCTCTGTAGCTGTTGAAATATATTAAGTGTTTTGGTTTAAAGGGAATGGAACGGCCAGCCAAATCTCTAGTTCTGAATGTCATATTTGAGACTGCTTTTGTAGATAGAGTTCTAAATTAATCCTTCATTGCATGTAAGAAAGCTCGTAAACAGCTTACTCAATGTTTGTTCTTCACTTTTCATTTCGTTAAGAAGCAAATTAATTGAGAAAATGGAATTTTGATGCCCCGAGTACATTCAAGCTAGGGTTGGTCATATCCCTTACAAAAACTTCTTTTTTATTATGTTACTACGATTTTTCATCTCATAAAACTGAGTTGTTTTTTTTCCAAGACTGGACTTTTCTAGTGCGATTGCGTTCTTTCTCTCTATTGATTGTTCTAGCGATTGCTTTCTTTAAATCATTTATGAAATAAGTTGTAGTAAATATTTGAAACATTTTGCTGTAAATTATTGAAACACAGAAGTTTACTAATATAAATTTGTATGTATCAAGCAATTTATCTTATTTTGTACACATGTCATCAGAATTTGGTGTTTCTGTATTCTTTCACTGGCAATAACTGACTCAATTCATTCATTTCATATTAGATGCCAAAAACCAGTTTTTCCTTCACTTTTGGAGACCTGTGTATAAACATCACACTAATCTTACATCGTCAACACATTGCAATTTTAGATTTACATAGATTTTGCAGTAATTACCGTTTCTTTGAGATTATAAAAAATTTCTATGCAGCTATTTTTAGGTTCGGTAGGCTTCATAAAGTGTTCCTAAAATTTTAATATTTTTATCTAAGAATTTGTATAGAAAACATTGAACAAGCTTATTCATACAATAAAACAAAGCATGAGATAAAATTTACCATGCATGTTATCAGTACATATTTCCTGCATTACAATTTTTACTCAGTGTATAACACGAAAAATGCACTTAAAAACACTAATTACATATCGAAATTCATTATCTGATTGAAGAGTGGTTTTTGTAAACATAAAACCAAATCTGAATACAAATGAGGCCGTATACTGAATATTCAAAATAGAATGAACCTAATACTAGGACTTTATTAATTTATATTAATTTCCTGGGCTATTAAGATTCAAATCCGAGTTACTTTGGTCAAAGTTTTCTGTGTGCCATTCCACTATCCTGAGTCATTGGAATGATATAACTGATTCACTGTAATGCTTTCAATTCAGCTGAAGATTCGATAGATTGATTTGAAATCATGGTTTGAGAATTCAATGGGTAAAATGTCGCGGTATATCCAAATTATTTAACCGTTTACTGGAAATTACAGTGTTCAACGCATTCCTAGGAAAGATACATTCACAAATGATTTTAATTGTTCTACATTATAAATATTTAATATAAAACTTAATCAAATCAGATTCATTAGCATAATTTTGTATATAAATTTTTGACTATACTAAGTAATTGAAACACAAATGTAAATTCAGCAATGTGGTACATTTGAAAATATGTATGTCACAATGAGATGCAGCCACTGTGTAGTGGTTAGCGTAACTGACTACGGATGGGGAGGACCTGGGTTCGAATCCCGGCTCGGGCATGGATGTACTTTCTCTTTCTCTCTCTCTGTGTTTCTTGTCCTTTCCTTAGATGAATGTGGGCCGCCCTATAAAAGGGTTTGTGGTGGTGTGGCGTGGGCGATGCTACTCGTACCTCTGTGACTCGGTTCCCAGGTGCCCACTGGGTAACGATAAAATGAGTAGCAGTTTTCGCCTTTTTTGCGGCAAATGGGCTAATGTATACATACTTGTTCAAGGGTGCCCGCCATTAGAAACAAAAAAAAGAGTTGCATCTCTCACTTTTTTACAATCGATGAGTTAATCATTTATTTTTAATAAATTTAAAAGTGAAATTTTCTTAATGCAGTGTCATTTATTATTTTCTTTTAATATGAAAATCAAAAAAAAAATTATCTTACATGGAATTTTTGAAATAAATTTAATTACAAGGATTTTAAGTATTTATATTCACATCATTTAAAAAATCATTCAGTCTGTTTGATTTTTTATTTATTTCAGTATTGTTAAATTAAGAAAAATAAACATTACAATACTTAAGAATGATAACTTACATATTTAAAACTAATCACTAAAAATAAGATGAATGTGGATTCAAATTAGATAGAAAATGTCATGTCATTTGTTATTTTAAATTATAATATTTATTTCATAAATATATATAGGTATCATGAAAAAAAATTATAATTTAAAAGAGACAAAATGTATTAAACATTTTTAGAGTTGTTGTACATTTTTTGAAAATTACGTCAGTTTATATTCTAGAAATATTTTTATAAATGATATAGATGCATATTAATATTATGTTTTGATAGAACAACTGTGATAAATAATATTTCTCTTATTACCCAAAATTAGTTAAAACTGAACTTTTAGTAAAAGTAAGACTGTAAAGTTAGAATTATGTATAAATGAAAAGGTTATAAAAATAAATATTTTGAAATCTTCTGAACAAAATATGATATACTAACCCCTAATCCCGAAGCATTTGTGCAGCTAAGATATTAAACATTTTCTCATAAATGAGTGCTAATTTATATAGTTATATTATAGTTTAATGTTTGCGATTGATGCCGAATATCATGACATATTTAATAAAACATTCGTATCAAATTATTAAATGAAGCAAAATTTTTCGTATAAAAGATTTCTAATATTATTATTCAAATTTCTACTAAAATAATTATAAATATTGCATAATCATAAATTATAATTCAGACTCACTTTAACAGTGATGATTTAATAAGTAATTGTTAAGTTACTTAAAGTATTATAAAAAAAACTAATAACTAACTATTGTGATTATAAGAAAGCTAAAAATCATGTTTTTGAAAAGGATATAAAAACTCTAATCGGACGATATCTATTAGAAAATATGCGATATATAGTAATGCAAATAATATCACAGCATTTTTATGAAAAAAAATTTATTCTTATATACACATTTAAAAATAATGCAGAAAATATATCACATAAATAATTTATGTTCCTTACATTTCAATTGTAAATAAAAATGTTATAGTTTAAATGAAAGGAAAATTAATTATTCATGTCATACATTTTCTGAATTGTTTTTAAATATATATAAGAATAATTTCTTTTCATAAAAATGTTGTGATATTATTATAGTGTTCAATTTAAAATAATATTAAAATCATAAAGTTTAATAAATTTAATTGTTTATTTAGTGAAGTATATATTAACTTAAGCTTATAAGGAATTATATATTTTTCGTTACAAAGAATTAAATTTTTCATCTCAAAAGTAATATTTATGAAACTGTGTTCACTTTAACATTATTAATAGTAAGTTCTTTCGTACATCATATTAATGATAGTTGAAATATAAATTATATTTTATAACATACGTTTGATATCATTTTGTATAAATGTAAAAAAATATAATGTCAATATTAAACAAAAAACAATATTCAATCATTTTTTAAATAAACTTTTGTAAATACGATTACCTAAAATTGTCAAAAACTGAAATAAAGCCAACCAAGCAGATTACATATTGTGATCGAAAATACATTCTATCAAAAATGAGTTTCTCAGGAATAAAAATAGAAATACTCAAAATCTAATATAAGATTTTCGAGAAAACTTTATTTCCAAAATAAAATCACAATGCCAAGTCATATTATATTTCTCTTACTCAAGAAACTATACATATTTTCTCCAAACATTTGAATGGAATAATTTCTTTGTATTTAATCTTTTTTCTTAATATTTTTTATTCTTTTTATAAGAATAACTTAAAATTGAATCAATGTAGACTAAGATAATTTAAATATCTATTTATAAAACTTATCATCTTTAATAACATGAATGCATTAAGTCACGAATTCTTCAAAATAAATGAATAACATATGATGAAATTTATTTCATTCAATTGTATTATTTACTCAAAATTGTATATTTTTATTTAAAATATTGTATGTTATCTATGGCATGTTGTATTAAATTTATTTGAAGAAATATTATTTGATACAGACAAAATTCAAAATAGTTTTGATTTAAACTTATGATATTATCTTTTTCATATTAAAACTTGTATGCATCAGGCTCTATTAAATTTGTAAAAGAAATAAATACGAAAAAATTTTATATAAAATTTTAAATGATGACTAATATAAATTAGATATGTTTGAATCTTCTTCATATTTTTGCTTAAAATACGGTAATATTTTGAGAACAATATATTTTTTCAATTATATATATTTATTTTTCAATTATATTTTTCATTATATTTTTCAATTATATATTATATTTTATATTTTTATAACAAAATATAATGAAATAAGATTTTTTAGATTATCATGTGAAAAATAAATATCATATTCTGAGAATAAATTAAAGTTTCTAAAATTAAAAAGTATAAGGATAAGGTTTTTACGCAAAAATGTCTTAAAGTAGAGATTATTTTATCCGAGTGTTTTATAACAAAATAAGCAAAACTTGCAAGAATTATCTTTATTTGCAAGAAAAAGTATTTTCTAAGTTCACATTCTGTCTCATATACTTTAAATCATAAAGGCTGAAAATTTTATTTTAATAACAATGTTTACATCTCAATTTAGTTTTTGATTTGCCAAATATACCTGTAAATTTTATTCAATTTGATTATCTTCAAAAAAGACGCATTTCTAAATGTTTAAATTTTATAGTATTTTGTTACATATATAGGAAATGTATTAAATGAAGAAATAAGAAGTACTTGAAGAGTTATTTGCATTTATGCTAATTTTGAAATTTATATAACTAATCAGTGTTCAACAAAATAGATTGCATATTATATAATAGGTTACATACATTCTACTAAAATTTGGTTTTTCAGAAATTAGTAATAACTAGATCTATATTTTGCAAGAAATATGCATCAAGATTGTTTTATCGATAAAACTTCACTTTTTTATATTTTTTTTATAAAAATCATACACTTTTCAATAAAACCTTTAAGATTCAAACGTGATTTTAAACCATTCATATTAAAAGACTAGGTAAAACGAGACATACTATTAATATTTTCATTCAAGATTGTATGAGAATATTTAAATAATAATCCAAATAATTTAAACTTTTATTGGAATATATATATATATATATATATATATATATATATATATATATATACGAAATACGTATACAAATTAATTTAATTCTCTGCTTGAGTTTTGAATATTATAACAGTTTCAAGATTTTACTATTATTATTATTAAAATTACTGCTGCGTGATTCAAGCTGGTCAAATTCGCGGATGGAACAAATTAACTTAATTTTGAAATTTTCAAAATTTGTATATAATAAAATGTACATTACGAAATAAACTTACAAATAAATTTACGGTGAATTTACAAATAACTTTAATTGAAAATAATATGTATTATGTATGCTAGATAAAAATATATAGAATAAAAAATCTTATTTAAAATAAATATTGTATTTAAATCAAGCTAATGTATTATTTATATCACTCCCTTCAAACTCAATTTTTAATAAAGTAGTCATTTTATATTTGGTTTTAGAATTTTGGTACAAATGGATTATTATTCATAACAAAGCAAATTAATAATGTTCAAAGCTTCCAAATTATGATAAATTATTAACTTCTGCTTTTTAATTCAATTCAAATACTAAAAACAAATACGTTGAAAAACACAAAAATAAAAAACACAAAATAAAAAACACATACGTTGGAATAATGTTAATAATGTTTTAAAAACTTATAAAATGTTATATGGGGATATTTTTAACGAACTTTACTTGATGATGGGCATTAGAATAAAAATTCATATTCAGTAATTGTATATCCTTGTTTACATCAAACTGCAATTTCATTTTTTTTAACATTTGTGTGCAATCAAATATATATAAAATATAAAATGTGGAATATAAATTATCATTACCTTTTTTTTGCAAACTAAGAGTAATGCTAAATATTTCCCATTTCATTTCACTGGAGAAGATTTTTGAATATAACTGAATTCTTTTCATATATATATGTCTTGAAGCTTCATGGATTCCATATGATATAAGTAATCTAAAACTAATTCAAATCCCTTGTAAAATAATAATTTGATTGTGAATAATGTTTACAACAAACTTATGAACTGAAAAGAAATTGGAAGTTACATATTTTGCTTGAATTTATAAGAAATGTAGTTAAAAATTTTTATGCAATAGTTTCATTAAGAAAAGATAAAAAGTTTTAATGCATTGTTTATTGTCTCTTATAGTGAAGAAAAGCGTAATCGCTATCTAGTCAAGTTAGAGATACTTTCAATCAGATAAGTTTTTGTTGATGATTTCTGATAGAAATTTGAATACCATGACTAATATTAATAAAAAAATAAGCTGCAACACAATTTACATATATATATTTGAGATGCATACCAATGTAAAGAACGATAACTTCGTTCTGGTATTTTGATATATTAATTTAAATATAAACTATTATTGAGGAGAAACAGTTTTACTATCTGTATATATAAAATTCATAAATGTTTTTTTGCTAATTAACACACAAGTACAATCCGTTTATAATTTTATTTATACACTCCTTTAAATCATAAATCCCAACTGGTGGAACCATACTTACATATAATAAAATGTATTCAAAAATAAAGATAGAAAATAACTGGAATTGATTTAGAAAATAATAGAAAACCGCAAACATTTCTTACAAAACTAGTCAGTGATAATACACGTGGATTGGTGTTTGTTCAGGATGAAAAGTCCTACCTTGTTTGTCTGAAATGTAATTTATGTCAGGCTACACTTGATCATATGCTATCTTGCATGGGGCTCGAGAAGAATTTCATCTAGGAGAATCCAGGGATGGTATATGAATTTCTGTCGATGAAAGGTCTTCTGGACTTGGTCTAATTAGACTGTAGGCCAAGTGGAATACGTAACAACAACAACATAAATGCCAACATCATGGTTAAAAGTAATGGTATTTTTTTCAAAGTAAAATTAACAGGCATATTTAAATTAATCAAAATTTGGAGTTACATATTTCATAAATTTGTTTTTCATAGGTAAGTGAATTTCCTTATATTTAAATCAAGACTTTCTGTAGAAAATATTTACAGACCGACTTTTCCCCAATATGTTTGGCTTTTGTTTTGAAAATAAAATGAAGAAAAAAAATGGAACTATAATTCCTCGAAAACAAACTATAATTAGTAATATTAATTGAAATAAAATATACATATATAAATATATTTATAATAATTAAACTGAATATATAAAATAATTTGTTTATTAAATGTTAAAATAATCAATAAATTTAATTTATTTCTAATGAAATTAAAAGAGATTTCTAGAATAATTATTACCTTTTGATTTAGAATAAAAACATCGGCAATTAAATTTGTGTTTAATTTGTGTGATACAATGGTTAAGGTTAATGAAGCTAATTAAATAAAGTGAAATATTGCGCCTGCTTCATACCACAAAGATATAAAATCTATCTTATAAATTAACGGAAAATTTTTTTATCATCCTAAGTAAGCTTTATTTCATTAGTTCAGTATTAAAGAAAAAATTAATGAAATGCTATCGAAAATGAATTCATTAATTATAAATCCTATTTTCATCTCAAAGTAAGTATTTCAAAGAAATAATCAATTCTATTTTTTTATATATAATGAAACACAATTTACTAATTTATTACATGCTCAAATATTCTACTCAGTAAATTATTTTGATTAAAATGTATTTTTTTCTATTTTGCGGTGTAAAATTTTAAAATTTAATAAAATGACTTATAGTAAATAAATATTAAATTCAAGATATCTTTTAATTTATTCTGACATTCTGAAGACGCTGTTATTAAATTACATTTTTCTGTTAATATAATCTTCCATGTTTTCATATAATGATCAAAAATAACAGAACGTCCCGCAATTTGGTTCGCGAGTAGGCCTTAAAAATTAAAATTACAAATAGTCTAAATATTTAAAATAATTGTATATCGCAAGCGTAATTTCATTTCATTTCTCAGAATTATATAACTTTTTTATCATTACAATATATTATATTACTAATCAAACATAATCAATCAATCATATTAAATTAATTGTAACTTTCTTACAACTAAAGCCTTTGTAAATAAAAAGAATGATTAAATGCTAATGTTAATTATAGCATTTACAGATTACATTAGAATTTGAGGAATTGATTGTTTGATTCTTTTCACTATATTTTCTGTATAAAAATATTTACAATAATGAATACCTTGAAAATAACAATGAAAAATGCTAATAATATTATAGAGGAATGATACTCAAGCTGTATTAATTTAATTTTTTGCTAAGTAGACGTTATTTGATTAAGGAAAAGAATTCAATAACAATGTGACAATACATGATTTTGAAATCAATTAAAAGGTATAAGAATTCTTTTATAAGGCAATTATTACGAAATAGCAGCAAGATTTTTATTTTCTAAATGATGCACATCATATAACGAAAAAAAAATACCATTTTGTATCTGTTATGATTTAAATATCTTTAAAAGATGTATGAGTGGAATATGAACAGCTACATATTTTAAGCAGTCTTTGTAATCCAAGTATGATTCTAAGTTTTTACACATTCCTTAATTTCTTGAATGAGTAAAATTCAATACATTTTTTTAAAGTATGTTTTCATGAAATAATTGTTTTTTTCGTTACATCCACAAAAAAGATTGAAAAGATTTCAAAGTAGATTGATCAATTTCTACCATCATTTATGCGATTTTTCCCATAATATTTTTTTAATTTAATAATTGGCAGAATGGAAAGCAATATCTATTTAAAATGTACGCCACAGTTTAAAAATTGGTAAATTATTAAGTAATTCATGAACAATGTAATTAATAATTGAAGGAAAAAGGTAAGACTTTAGTCAAACAAATTTTTTGGAAAATATGAGTAATAAATGCAAAAAAAATAAATTAATTAATTAATTACTATTAAGAATTTACATTCGAGGAGTACATGAAGAAATATTTTGATGATAGTTTTTAGAAAATAATCTTCCTCATTATCCACTTTAATAATTAAAGAAAAATGGACTCAAAATTATTTTTAAGGAAAAATATTTTCTCATTTATTTGGCCATTTTAAGAATTTGTGAGATTCTGCAAGAATAAATTTTTGGGAGAACAAAATTTTAATGATTTGAATTAATAATATATTCTTAATTTTTATACATACGGAAAATAATTAACAACATATTTGCTTAAAATAAAAATATATAAAAAAACATTTTTTTCTTAAGTAATTTTCTTTATTATGTCATAAATATTTATTACACTTTTTAATTCAAGATGAAGGCATTCATAAGTTTCCATGTATCTGAAGTAAATATTTAAGTATGTTGTTTCTGATGACACTTGGTAACAGCAAGCTCTCTCTCTCTCTCTCAGCCTTAGAGCGTCTTCCATTTTTGAATAGAGCGTCCTCAAATGAAGGAGGAAGTACGGCTTTTGGCTCATAGATAGCAGTACCATCTGAATCTTCCAATTTCACGATGGAAACCAGAGAAGACCCAAAGCCTGGCTCCAACCACCTCCAGAAGTATTAATTTTTAATGTGAACATGGAGTAGATTGCGACCCGACAAATTTTACGTGCCTTATTCGCCCTTAGATCTCTTGAACACGACGGATCTTTGTCTAAGCCGGGATTCGAACTCACCACTTGCTGGTAACGAGAACGATGCCCTAACCATTCAGTCTACCACGACTTGCTATTAATTACATATCCTTGATGCATCTGCAAAAGGTTTACAGTCATTTCATTAGTATTAAATGTTTTTTGTTCATACATGTTTAATTTGAAAACGGCATAGATAATACAGAATAATACATAAACCCGAAATAAATAAAAATTCTTATCTAGACCCAGAGAATAAAAATTTATGTAATATTTTTTATTAGTATTTAGTATGCATTTTTATCATTCTTTATCACCGATTAGCATATTAAATCATAAATATCTATTGCACTTTATGTATAAGTATTTCATAGCACATTTATATATTTTAAGGATAAACCAACAAAGCAATTTGATTATGAGAAACTCTAATATAAAAATGAAAATTACCCAGTTTTAGTTTACTGACGTATATATGAAACATTGTACTTTTTACACCAATGTTTTATCATTAAATTTGTGTATATTTAAAGTCAGTCTTTTTCTCTAACTATGAATCAAACATTTATAGTTAATTATACACTGGTAAAATAATGCTTTACAATTGTAAAATCGATTCCTTTATTCAAATTTGTTATTTTTTTAAATGTAAGCTTTTATCTGCTGCAATATCAAGATATCTCATGAAATTCTTTACAAGTCTCAGACAATTATGTTTGCTAATATCTAAACAATTACATTTAGAATTTTTTTGCGTTAACTGAATTATTCTTAAAATTGTACCAAATTAATGACTTTATTTATTGATTGTTTTCTCGAACTGCTTTGAAGAACTTCTCTGCAAAACGTATATTAAGAATACTTAGCTTAGGTATTAGTCAAATAAACAAAACCTTTTGCGTTGTTGGTTTAGAAAACTGACCAAAATATGGAAGCGACAGTATTGACTGATCTCTGTTGTTCTGCATTTCTTATTTTTGAGGACTTATTTTAATACTTCATTCCATTAAACTTGCCCTCCTGCCTTAGCTAATATTAATGACGTACCTAACTTAAACATTTGATGCTAACCGTGCATTATATTTTCATGCACCGTATCTCAAAACTCAGACCACGATCTCACAAAACTCAGATATAGAAATCACCCTATAACCGTGAGGATCAGACCATATAATCATGTAAATCCTAAGACACGTCTCTGCTATATCTGTCTCAATTAAACTTTTATAATACATTATACGTATATGTAAACTACAAAAAAACTGAAATGGTGAGTACAAATTAATTTCAATTTATATGACACAATTTTACACAATCTACGTAATGTCTATTCTGTTTATAAAGGTAACACGCACTCAAATGCAACTTTTGCACTAACACCCCACTTATTGTCATTGGCAATCACAAACCATATTTCGTACGACATTGTAGTGTCTTGTTTGTCGGAAAGATGATCATTTCACCTTCCATTCAAGCTTCATGCTTTTGCAGAGTAAATCATGAGGAAAAAAATATTTTATACATTCTATCTTTTGCCTTAATGTCTATAAGGTGTCATTGATGATTCGCTACAGCTTTGTAAGTCTCTATTTTCCCTATCGTATACCATTTTTGAAATAGGAATTCTACCTCAGTATTTATTCAGTAGCACATGGCTACTTTATAAAAATAAGAGCAACTTTCGTAATTTATCAGCTTTGAAAGTTAAGAGGCGGTAATAAATTATATATATATATATATATATATATATATATATATATATATATATATATTAGTTTGGGGAAAAATAATCCATTATTTTTTTGGTAGAGATCTGTAATGATCGATATCTCGTGAGGTATCTATCAAACCATTTCAGATTTATGCTCGTTGGAAAGGTGACATTTGACACTAAAATATCCTCTTGCCGTTTTTTGTTTAATTAATTCAGTTAAGAGTACAAGGTTTTAAAAATGGAAGACAACAAACAGAAAATTCGATACATTTTCGTTTTTCTCTTGTAACGGCGAAAAAGATAGCCGGGTGGCTTAAATTGTGAAAGGTGTTTGTCGTCCTATATAAGACTGTAACATCCAGTTACGTACAATTTTCGTTTCGTCGATTCCGTTCGGGTATTTTTGATGTAAGAGATGCACCTCGCATGTAAATACAGCATCGTCGAAAATGTCTATAAAATATCAAAAATGATCGAAGTTAACTGCATGTCAGCAGTCGTAACGCGTAGGAACTAAAAATCTACATGAAAGCTATTTTAAACCTTTTTACTAAAGCGAACCCAAAAGAAAATACTTAAAGTTCAGGTAAAATTAATGAATTTCTTTTTCCCCAAACTAATATATATATATATATATATATATATATATATATATATATATAT
>JAPDSC010152314.1:152647-165273 GCA_026290005.1 Latrodectus geometricus
TTTAGTCATTCATAAAATAATGTTCTTACTTAAAATTTACATAAATATTGGCAAATATTTTTTTATAGTTTAACAAACATTTTATTTAAACTTTTTAGAGAAGTAAAAACATAATTATTTTTAAATAAAAAAATAAAGAAATCTCAATTTTTTTTAGAATTTCCTTGTGTTTATTGCTATATAAAATAAATGTTTTATTCGAAAAAAGAAAACATGCAACTATCAATTATGTGGTTAGATCGAATCGCTATATACTTTGCCTGACCGGAAAAAAGCAGCACCATGAAGTTTTGGCCGTATAAATATGCAAGTTTCGGAGATTACGCAGTGGAACATGTTATGCAAATAATGTAAAATGTAGGTTGGTCATGTGATTATCGTGCCAGATAAAAGGGATAGACAAGTCAACAGTCTTATCTCTTTGTCTCTTAGGAAATCCAGTATTTCTGGAAGTTCAAAGCTGCAGAAGACACGTGTGGATGAAGTAATGACTGCACGACGACATCTAAGACAGTTCCAGCAAACGGACGGTTTTGTGAGAGGTAGAATTGTATGCTTACGTACGCTTGGTTGGTCCTACCTTCGTATCGCTGCTGAACCCACCTAGATGCATCAACTGTGTATAGAATGTGGACCAGATGAGTGAATGAACAGAATGCTAATAGTCGCATAAGACCAGGTCCATATAGAGGGACAATTGCACAGACGAATCGACGCATCCGAAGGGTAGCTATTGCGGCCCCGATATCAACTTCTCTTGACATTCTGCGCTATGTGCAGCCAGTTCTGGATTTTCCAACATATGCGAGAACAGTTGCACGACGATTGGCTAAAAGTGGCTTGCATATATACCTATCTTGAAGAAGAATGCTATTAACGCCAAGATACCGTAGAGAGAGGTTGCAATGGTATCGTCAACGAGACACTTGGACAACTGAAGGGCAGAATGTGAAGTTCAGCGATGAGTGTCAGTTCTGTTTGACTAATGGTAGTCATCGGGTCTGGAGGCGTCGGGGAGATTTGACCACTATTGTTGAACGTCATACCGCTCTTTAACGTGGAATAATGGTTTGAGGTGCAATCAGCTACGATAGCAGATCATCCCTAGTAAGCATCAGGGGCACATTTACGTCTTGACGGTACGTTGATGAAGTGCTGCAACCTTTTGTGTTACCTTACCTTCAGCAGCTGCAAGATAATATTTTCCAGCAGGATAACGCAACATCACACATGGCACTAGTCAGCAGGCAAGCCTTGTAGAATAACCAGTTGCTTCCTTGGCCTGCGATGTCTCCTGATATTTCCCCGATAGAGCACATCTGTGACGGGATTGGACGTCGTTTGTCTGTTATGCCCTAGGCTCCATTGGAGGATGAACTGTGGAAAATGGTTCAGACCATATGAGCTTCTGTCTCCCAGGGCACCGTCTGCACGTTAATTGACTCTCTAACTCGAAGAGTGTCTGCTTGCATCGTCTTAAGAGGTGTCCATACTACTTACTGATTTTCTGTATATTTCATTAATGTATAATTTTTTCTTTTTGTAAGTAACATCATTTATTTATATATGCATGCTCTCTCAGTGTATCAATTTTTGATCAGATTCCATCCAATATTTTATGGTGTTGCATTTTCTATGTCAGGCAGTGTTTTTAACAGAATTTTTTTAACAGTTAAAATCTATTAATGGTTTCTAAAAAATTTCTAGTTTTGATATCTATTTACTTTTATTTTCTTATTTACATTTTTTTGAAATTTCTATGCGATATTTTTCTAATGTTTATATTAATTAAATATAAATATTTAGTTTCACTATTAAATATAAATATTGAGTATAAAAATATTAAGTAATTTTTTCTTATAAATATTTGACATTCAAATTGTAATATTTTTAACACGAACTATATAAATATGTTTACAGACATCTTGATAATTGAACATAGCAACAGCAAGAAATTAATTTCATTAACTATAAATAGCCCCTTTATATCATTCGCGTATAATATAATTTAATTTGTCGTAAATTTGATAGATATTTAAATTAAATTTGTTGACAAAAATGAAGAAAAAAAGATGCATTTTAATGAAGTAAGTTAATTATTTGTTATGCAAGTCCCAATATGTCCCTATAAACACCAGTAATATTCATTTTATGTATAACTTTTTTTTAAATATATTTGAAAATATTCTTATCCGCAGTTTATATATTCAAGCAATTAAACAAGTAGTCAACACTGACTATATAAGTACATAATCCCATATTTTGAAGTATAGTCATAACATTTAGCAGTATTTATAATCGGTTCTACTGCAAATTTATTACAAATGGAGTTTTAAGAAAAAGTTTTTCAGAATGTTTCTACGAAAATACTTCATCACATATTGTCAACAAAAACGTTCTACAGAAAACTGATATCAACTGAATTGACTGTTTGTCAAAGATATGTATTTGATCTCTTTTGCTTTAATCATCTGTTTTTCCTCAGAAATACATATTAGATCTTTGATTCAAATGAAATTTCAACATACTTTTTCGGAATATTTCCACATAAAGTCCTTCATCAGATATTGTCAACAAGAAGTTATGAGGACGATTGATATCCGCTGAATTGATTTTCAGCTTAAGATATGTATTTGAACTTTTTTACTTTGATCGTCTGTTTATCTTCAGTAATACTCGTCGTTATTAAAGATAAGAAAAAAATCTACCAAACTTCAAAATATTTGAACAAATTTTTGAGATCAAATAAAAACAGCTTCTGATAAAAGTACATATGGAAATGTAGTTGTTTGATCTTAAATTACTTTTTGGGAGAAATATTTTAAAATTTTATGTTGTTCCAAAATTAAAAAAAATAGAATAATTTCGAAACTATTTCCAAAAATGACAAATCATGAGATTAATATGATTTTATTTCATTAAATATCAAATATTGAAGTACTGCAAAATATATTTGATGTTAAATTGAAAATTCAGTCCAGACATATTATATCATTGTTGTATGTCCAATTTAAATCTGAAAACATATTCATTGTAAAAAATTATAAATTTTTCTACAATAGTTAAAGGTAATTAGTTTTGGCTATGCATTTATTAATAATAAGAATTGATAATAATTAATATAAAAGAGATGGGGTAATTAATGCGTATTTACTGATCTCATTCATAATATTAATTTATAAATAATGAAACAATTGACATATGATAAACAAGCATTTGTAAATTGAATGAATTACATTATTTTTTAAAAACGTGAATTGTTTACTTTTAGAAACTATGATAAAATAATTTAACCTTTTATATAAAATGACAATTGATAACAATATGTAATTATAATGTAATTGAGAGGAAAAATGTAACATATATTTTAATATACTATATAAAATAATTTCAAGTATACAATTGAAGAAACATATATTACAATATGTGTTTTCTCTAAGTAAACAAAAGTATAACTACATTGTTGTAAATTTCAATTTTGTATTTTGGCTCATAATCCTAAGATGAAGACGCTAATACATTTTTCTAGTTGCTTTAACATTTTCTTTTTCATTATGATTTATGTTATGTAAAACTATTAAATATCTTTCATAGAAACAAAACATTAAGCATAAATATCTATGAATACATGTTTGGCACACAGATTGTAAATACATGATAAAAAACAATGTTTGATATAATGTTTTTCACGCATAGGAAGTATACCGTATTCACATGCCGTAAGGTTCAACTCCGGGAAACGCTCAAGCGCTCATACCGACATATGCCTATTTTAAAACATATTAATTGATTTTAAATTACTTGCATGTAGTGCCTAGCGTTGTAGCATTTTGCTTAAATAGAAGAATTATTTCCTTCTTAACATTCCAATAGTTACGTGCAAATAATTTTAAATTTGTTTCATATCACTCACTCGAAAACAATTTTGTTTACTAATACAATATCCCCTCTAAAACTATAATTTTCTATGCAAACTACAAATCAATAATATTCAAAATGAGCTTCTGACCTGTCAGTATGATAATCAAAAGTTGTTTCGTTGTAACCTAACTTATAACATTACCAAAAATTGACAATTTTATCATCTCATCATTTTTATAATTATTTTCATTCTATTTATTAAGCAAATTAACTTATAACTTCAATTCCTTTCTACGGTAGTTTCTATTTTATGAATTCATTTTATTTATTTATTTATTAAATGTCATTGTTGCTTCATAGAATTAATCATTAATGTTATTTTAGAGAGCAAGCAAGTAGCCAAGCTTGCTTACATTCTCTATTAACTTTAACTTTGTATTTAGTTTTCATTTATAATGTTTTGTGGCAATACGAATTGCTTGAATAATTAATTAGCGGTAGTTGTATACAGTACCAACATTAATCTGTGTGCTAATTGCATATATGATCTGTATTCAATCACCACTCACAGAACAAATTGTTCTTGATGTTAATAAATTTGATTTAGTATGTTTAAGTTATTTTGTTTTTTATCTAAAATTTCACAAAACGACAAGTTAAATTGAATTTATTAACATCAAGAACAGTTTGCTTAGCGAGTGCCGATGGAATACAGATCAGATTTGCAATTGGTTTGCCCATTTTTGGACATGCCAACCATATCCAATTATAAACAAGGGTTTGAATATTTTAGATTTGATCTCTCGTTATTTTTTGTAATAGTAAGTTTAAAAATGTATTCTTAAAATGAGTAGTTTAAATTAAAAAGTTGTAATTATTTTGCATTATGTATACAAGCATTAACATATATAATATGTATAAAATGGTTTATACATAAGATCTCATAAATTCATGAAAACATATTTAATTAATATAAATATAAAATTTTAAGCATTTTATGTGGTAGTAAGGTTTTGAATAATATTAATATTTTTATTAATTTTAAAGATTAAAGTTTCAAGTAATTTAAAAATTTTATAAATTTTTAAGAAAAAAATATTTATTATAAGCTGATAGGTTGACACTCAGAAAACAAATATATTTATGCACGGCAAATTTACAATGTTAATTTAATAAAGAAAATTAAAATAACAAATTTATTATAACAAAAATGTATTATAATAGTAATATAAGAGCTCTTTTTTATTTTTTAATCCTATCTTATAAAATTTCATTTACGTTTAACTCATAAAGTTGCAAGTCCCATTAAAATTTCTTTTAAAATTATCTCCGTCTCATTCTTATCTTAGTAAATAAATTTACTTAGTTAAATATCTATTTTTAATAAATCTGAGTAAAGGCACATTATGGCTAAATGTTACTTAATCAAAAATTTAATAAGCATTTAAAATCGGATTCATATTCCTAATTAAAGAACATCAATAAAAATTGTTTTTCCTCAATTAATTAATTGAGAAGAAGTATGTGATATATATATATATATATGTGTGTGTGTGTGTGTGTGTGTTTGCTTCTTTTTCATTAGTCTAATCACATAACATTTTTCATTTATCTTAGTGGTTCCCATTAATTTAGTAAACTCCAATTGTGACGATAGGTATAAGAAAATAATTAAAGTTACTTAGTTAAATATCTATTTTTAAAAAAAAATCTGTGAAGTGGTACACTATACCTAAATGTAACTTAAACAAAAATTTAATAAGCATTCAAAATAGGATTCATATTCCTCATTAGAGAAGCTCAATAAAAATTTCCTCAATTAATTAATTGAGAACAAGTATGTGATATATATGTGTTTCTTTTTTCATTAATCTAACCACATACCATTTTTCATTTATCTTAGTGGTTCCCATTACTTTAGTAAACTCCAATTGTGACGATAGGTATAAGAAAAATGCTTTGTCAGCCTATCACTAAAGTGGCTATTGTCCTTGATCATCTCTTTTCCCTTTTTTCCTTACCCCTTCAGAAGAATGCTCAGAAATAGATATCGAGTTTCTCTGTCGAATCATCCGGCGGCGAGATGTCTTGCTCTATGAAACATGAGCTCTTAGATATCAAAGCGATCGATGCGTAAAAGCAGTGAAGATGCAAAGAACTATTGTTGGGAATTGTGAGTTATATATGCCGGCGTTGTTTGTATCGAAGAAAATTTTCAGTTGAGAGAAAGGAAAAAAAAATGCGCAATATTTTTTTCTCTTCGAATTTGCATTTTATACTGTGCATAAATAAGGAACTTGGCGGCAGTGAGACTTTTCAAAAGTATAGTCAATGCGAACAATGTCCAATTTTTTTTAACTGGGAAATTGAAAAAGTAGTTCTTCTCTGACAAGCAAGCAAGTTGATTTTTAAAGTAATGTTGTAGTTGTTGTATATTTTATTAAAAGGTTAAAAGTTGAGTTTCTTGGTTTTTAATAAATGTTGGACAGCTTCACTTCGGAAATATAAATATCTGCTTCATTAAGATAAACATGTATAATTGAATTACTTATTTAAAATTAATGAAATGCATTAGTTGAAGTTATAAATTTGATAATGCAAAGTCAAATCAAACTCATTATAGATTCAGTTTCAAAATTTTAAAAAATATTTTGGCAATATTAATGAAAATAAACTCTATATCAAGTAGCTAAGAAATAAATAATGTTCTTACTATTTTTCAGTAAGATAAATTGGGTGATTTTAAAGTAATATTATTAAAAATATTACTAAATAATATTATTTAAAATAGCATTAGTAATTAATAATAGAGTAATGAAAATCGTAATTTTTTATAGGGTATTAAAACAATATATTTTATTTATTAGGGAATTTAAAATTTTACTACAATATTACAGCACTTACAAGAAAAAAATTAAGCAAACTGAATTTGATAACTTGAAAAATAATATATACATTAAATAAATGTAATTTTAATTTTTATGAATCTGTATTTGATATTTTAAAGCATTTAACTAAATTTCTAGAATGAATAAAGAGAAAAGTATACACATATTAAACACGTTAACTAATTAACGAAAGACATGTATCTAATATGTGTGTGTAAAAGAGAATTCTAATAATGACTTATATTTATTTTATATAATAAATCAGTAAATTTATTAAAAGATAGAATTATAGAAATTACCATCCTGGAGAGTATATATAAGTATATAAAACTAAATATATAAATTATATGTAATTAA
Source organism: Latrodectus geometricus (assembly GCA_026290005.1). Classification (NCBI taxonomy): domain Eukaryota; kingdom Metazoa; phylum Arthropoda; class Arachnida; order Araneae; family Theridiidae; genus Latrodectus; species Latrodectus geometricus. Next base: position 159,754 of record JAPDSC010152314.1, read on the forward strand.
ATATGTACTTTTTAATGAATAAATTATGTAATTTCCATGTTATTATTGAAACCACAAACGTTAGTTTAGTTCAGTATTTACAACGAAACAGATAAAAATAAGTGAAATTAATGAATATAAAAATACGTATATTTTTTAAATAACCTTGAATAAAAAATTTTTGGTTAGATAATTATTTTCAATGTATATTATATACTTTTACTCTTTAGTACTGATTGTCACGTATATGTGACATCAAGAAACTTAGTTTATCACTTCCGACACGTATATGTGCCAGAGCATGTTCTCGTTCACCACCCGGGTGCACATGATTAAATTAATGTCTTTGATAGTTTTACTTCAATATTTCGAGGATTTAGTCTTAATTGTATATAAGTCTTTAGCCCTGGACAGCCATTCGAAAAAAAGACTGCCATCTTAGCGCTAAGCATGCTTTTGAGCTCTCTGTCGCAAAAGGGTTAAATACACTTAATCAATTTTTATGATAAAATTAGTTAATATGAATATTTCTAATCTATTTTTTACAGCAAATAAGATTTTGGAAAATACTATGCATTGTATCATCATGTTTTATTTTACGTAGTAATATGTCATCTAGATATATTGTTGTTAATATATTTTATATAAAGAATAAGAGTATCAATAATATAAATTTAATTATAACTGTTAAGTGAAAGTTATTAATACATGTTATGCTGGAGACTTATAATTAATCAATTTAAAACAAAAGTTTATGGCAGAATTTAAGTGAAGTAGCAATATTAATATAATTAAATAAATGTATAAATATTTGTAGATAATTATTTAAACTGATTATTTAATTGATTTTTTTAAGGAATTTTATTATTATTATTGTTTCTAAGCATTCAGCAAACATTGTCTATTCCTTAGAAATAATAATAATCATCAAGATAAAAAATTATTGATATAAATTGTAAAGCTCAATCCTGTTATCCGCCTCCAAATTAAAGAAAAAGAGTAACACCAGCAGAATCTAACATATACTTTAAAAATACACTAAAGAAAATTGAACTGGCTTTAATAGTACTAAATCCAAATCAATCTATCGTAGCAGTTGAACTGTAGGAGCTTAGCATTACACAGAAGTATAATCACAAAGACAGAAGAGGAGAAGATACTCTGGATTTTATATTATCCAACAAAGTATGGATTCTGAACACAATCTGGAATCTAGAATATAAAAAAATAAAACAAAAATTATTCACTGATGAGTCAGCTCATTTAAACGGAAGTTTCAAAACACCACAATCACATTCACTTGGTTGAACCAATCTTTGACGTTGAAAGGAGCTTCCAGCTTTAAGAAGATGACTGATATTTTTACCAGAATTCATAGCACAACTCTTACAAAAATGCAAAACATAAAGCGTCCCCTTTATTTAACTCAGGCGATCTACAGAGAAGAATTATTGGAGAAAACCTTGCATAATAACTTCAGTAAGGAAAATTACGTAAACTTGTAAAATTTACAACCTTACCCTCACATCCACTTCTTCAGGTATATCAAACATTTATTGAAAATGCCATTCTAGAAAGCCTCTTCTTTGTTTAATGACAATATCAAACAACAGAATGCATTACAAATATAATTTTTTTAGTGAATCTGAAATATCCACATTTACAAAATTACAAATGTGTAAGCTCGAGCCTACACATGTATTTCTACACATATAATTTCTACACATATATTTACTCTATTTATAAATAAGTAAATTTATAAATAATTATATTCGCAAAACTTATAACTTAGTAGGGTTTAAGAGCATTTTGTTGAAAAATTAAAAGTGATGAATTATTATTCTAGCAGCTTTATTCTAAACTGCTAAAGTTCATCTTGAGTTAGAACTGAGAGGTCTGCTTCTGTAAATACATTCACATAATTATTATAATATATATATATATATATATATATATAGTAATATTTTGGACCTTTAAAAAAACTTTTTGTCTCTCTTTCTGAAAAATAAATCATAACTAGACGTAATTCAAGTCTATGAAAGAAACTTGAAAATAACTAATACGCATTTTAATGCAAATACCTCTTGTCAACTGTCATGTCCAACTGGGATGATGTACTAATTTTGGTATTTTCTTATATATATTTTTAACAGCTTTCCCAATAACAATTGTTTATACTCAATAAATGAGTATATTCTATTTTATTGATTTCAATTAAAATCATGAAAATTATAAAAAAAGTAAAATTTTTAAATAATATATATATATATATATATATAATAAGTTTCAAGAAATTATATTTTTACTAAAATTGTTTGTGTTCCAAAAACTAAAACTTCCTTTTTTAAGGATCTAAGACGTCATTACTTCTCAGATTTCAAAATTCTTTTGCAAAACCAAGTAATGATATAACTAAACTTAAAAAAGGAAATATTATTATGAAACGATTAAATTATTATTATGAAAAAGATTATCAGTTGAAACAAATTTTGATGTCTGGTGGTCTACAAATTCCGCCGGTAATATTATATTTCATTTTTTTTTTCTTTTGGGCAAACCACAATTACTTAGAAAAAAAAGCAGTGTCCTTATATACGAAAAATCTAACTTTTCTTAAAAAAATGCGGTTAACTTAAGTATGTTTTTGAAAGTCTTTTTCAACTTTTCCCCTTTAGATGGGAAAAATATTTAGGTACTTTTACTACACTTTTTACCATTAAAACAGGCATTTTGATATCGTCCATTTGATTGTAGATACATTTGTACTATGTTAATAACTTGAATATTTATTTAGAATTAATGTCAAGTTCTGAATCTGCAGATATTGCTAATTCTTCAGACCAATTATTTTAATATTTCTGCAATTTTTATTGAAATAAATGATGAAACTTTTGAAAACAAATCAAATCAAAAACTATTATCTATATTCCTTACATCTTCTCCATAACTTTATTTCCAATAAACATGAGAAATATAGAACTTTAGAATATTCGAAATCAGATAAAGATACTAATTTTCCAGCATTTTAGTCCACTAATTGTGGCTTCAGTGCCAATTCTGAATTTATAGGACGAAAGATCAATGCGAGATTAAAAAGCAAACTATGAATTATTTACATTGACATTTAAATGCCAAATTTTTTTATTTAAGTTTAATTTTGAACTATTGGTATTTAAATAGTCAAAGTGGTGTTTGTGTTTAGCCAATTAAGAACCCCTTCCAGAAGATGTTGGTGAGTGATCAGGAATCAAGTGTGAATTTGACGCATTGACTTTTGGAAAAAATGTACATAGAAGTAACATATATCTGTGCCTCATTTAGCGAGTTCAGTTGATGAAAAACCAAAATTTTGAGCATCAGCAATATTTTCATATTAATATCAGCAGAAACGAGCTCCTAGTTTTTGCTTTTCAGTCTTGGTCTTGGTCACCATTAGATATGTTTTCTAATTACAGACTAATTATTAATTAAAAAATGATTTTTAATTGAAAAATAATCTGTATTTAAAAAACAGATTAAGACCGGGGTGATTTTTTGACAGCTCACATAGGATGCATATTTTGAATGGAAACAAAAATGCTTTATTCAATGTATTTAATGGTAAACTATGAATTTGTTTTCCTGATATTGTATTTCACTTTCTTTTAATGTTTGGGTTCAAACATAAAGTGAACAATAAAAATATGTTTTTATTCTATTCTGAGTCTTTTTTCTTCTCCACAGGATTCCACTACGTTTACTGCACCATATTATCTTTTTCTGCTGCCGAGTAATTTGATATTTTAAAACACTCTTTGCGTTTCCTCGAAGATGCATATAGTATGCTTCAAAGAGAGCATACTATGTATCTTCTTTTTACATTGCTGTTTAAGAGTCAAAAATAGTGACTGACACAGCATTCTTGCGTAATTTCTATCTTCAACCCTCCTTTCAATTATTAAGAATTTTTGGGGAAGTTCTCTGAGTACATACAGTGTAATACAGATTGATATTATTGAAATAGCTCATATTAAGAATGCTAATTAATTATTTCCCTAAACATTAAAATTGATAATTATGATAATTATTATCAGTATACTTATTTCAGTTATATATTGGAAAATATGTGTAACGTGGAATTAGCAAAAATAAAGGTACTTAAAAATTTCAAAATATTTTTATTATATATAAGCCTGATTTGTATCACTGATTATATACAACATAATTTTTTAAAAACACCACTGTTTTATTTACCAAATGAAGGCATATTTTTTCCGAAGTTTGAAGCTGCTTCCTTAGCTTTTTCTTCTCCTGCTTCAGCTATCTCTCCAGGATCAGGTGCGCACTCCCCTTCAGTTGATACTTCTGCTAAAAATAATGATATTTTCTCCTAGAAAATGCACAAGTAACAAATATAGAATTAGAAGTAAATCTTTGTTAATAAAGAAGACATAAATATATACACTTATGTTTACAATTAGAATCAAAGTTACTGAAAACAATAGTTTAATTGTAATTTTTGTTTTTCTTGGTCTCGTTTGGAAATATTTATTATGATATTGTTTTAAAGTCAATTTTAATTGTATCGTAGTTTTATGCATAAAATTTATATAATATTCCATTAGAAAAAGAAATGTAATAACATTTCGATCTAATCAAAAACGTTAATCGCATTAAGTCCTGCATTAATGTTGGTTTTATATATTTTCAAATTGTTTTCAACTTGTCAAAAAGCAACCTGAAGTTAAATCATTAAATATTTTCTAAGCAAGAGAAAGTAAATGCAATTTGTCTCGTTTTGTAATAAACATCTAGTTTTGTACTCAAACATTTCTACTTTAAATGACGATATCTCTATTAAATAACTGATTACATAATTTTAAACTGTTTACTAAAAGCATGCAATATAAATATTTTCTCTATTAAAGAAACAGAGATAAATTTTTCTGTGTCATGAATTGGGTTGGTATAATACATCATTTATATTTAATATATATTTGTTGTTTAACTGTAAAATGGAAGCAATTACATTGAAATCTTCTTAATTTTAAAATAGAGGCAAAGTAGGGAAAAAAAAACAATACTTGACGTACCACTCCTAAGGACATAATTTCAATTTAGGAATATTACGATCACAATCAATTGAACGTACCCAGACAAAATTACTGATTCAGTTAAGTTGGAATTTGAATTCACTGACTTCTGATAAACGGATAAATTACCTAACTAGCCGGCCGACATAGCCTCAATAAACAAAACTAAGTCATTTTAAAAGTTAAACAATTTTTCCAAACATTTAAATAAATGTTCATATTCAATACAAAGTGTGTTTAGCTTTTTTACACCTTAATTACCTCTTCATTCAATATTATTTTTTTTTCTCAGTAAAATTATTAATATTTTCTGTATGGCAATAATGTCTAATAATTTACACTTTCTCGAACTATACTAATACTAATATTGAAGATGGTATATTCATATATATATATATATATATATATATATATATATATATATATATATATATATATATATATATATATATATATATATATATATATA
>JAPDSC010152314.1:165283-182614 GCA_026290005.1 Latrodectus geometricus
ATATATATATATATATATATATATATATATATATATATATATATATAAATTTCAAATGCAAAACATGGTTAGAACTGAATAAGGAACTCTTATAGTTAATTTAAAATAACGATATTTATTATATATTTGGCACTTATAAATATTAATTTCAACTTTAACAAATTATGTATAAACTTGTTGACAAAAGAGACCAATAAAGTATCTCAATTCAAAAAACACTTAAAGTTTTTATGCAACTTTTCACAAAACATCCATTTTATTAAATAAATAGATTTATTAATTTTATTAGATTAATTTATAAAATTTTATAATTTTAATTTTATTATTTATAAAATTAATTTTATTAGATAAATAAAATAAATGTTTATTTTATGAGAAAAATGAAATCTACATAATTAATACATTCAGAAATTCAATAAAATACTCTTATATGGTCTGCAGTCATTATTAATTATGTATGTTAATTTTAATTTCAGAGAAAATAATAAATGCATTTTCAGGAAATCTCAATATTTTTGCACTATATCTATTTTAGATACTCCATATTACTTAAAACATACATTTTATTTTATAAAAGTTTACTTGTTTACCCAATAAGTAAGAAAAAAAATTGAATTTTTAATAGAAATTTTTTTTCTTTTTTTTTTTTTTTTTAAGTAAGAGACAGAATAATAATATGAAAGAAATACACGTACTGAAAAGCCTTCAACTTCTTTACATTTATCAGAAAATTGTTCTGCACAATCAGACTGAAAGGAACAAAAAATAAATAAATAAATAATTAAGCGCTATGTCATATGCATTTATTTACTGATAAACACAAAATGAATAATTTCTATTTTTTAAATTCCATAATATTATTTTCTATATTTAAAAATTTAAAACTATGTATGACAGCTATGAATTATTGTTATTAGTATTCCTTTCATTCATATTAGGTAGTAATTTTGTTCCAATAAAATTTTGTTTACTCCTGATAATGGTTCTATAACTTAGGTCATAAATTTAAAACAAATATTGTGAACAGTTTAATTTGAAGAACTTCTGAAATATGTTCATCTTAAAAGGGTAGTATGCAATATTTATTGTTATGTTATATATTATGTGTTTCAATTGGTCCAATAAAATTAAGTTTACATTTCCACCATACGTTACAAAAAGGTTGCTAAAAATGTGCGTTATTTTTTTTCATATTTATGATACATTTTAATTATTTGCTTATCAGTTAATCTAATGATTTGATATTTTTTTTATGAAAATTATTTCAAAGCTGAAAATATACAATTGCTTAAGAGTTACGAAAATATATTTGATTTACTAATTGAATATCATCCTTCTATGAAAACCTTGAAACAAATTTTTAAAATATCTCCAGAATATATTCCTTTCCGTTTAGAAAAAACATAATATTATCACTTTAAATATGAATATGTATTTTTAATATTGGAGGTAGTTGTGGAGTAAAATATTTCAACTTAAAATTTTACTCCAAATCTATCTCCAAAGTCAGTCTTTGTTATATAATCATATTACTGTTTATGAATAACTACTATTTATATTAATTGGAACAATAAAGGAACTGTTATTTATTTTTTTAATTTTTATTTTATTGAATGTTATAAAAACATTTCTACACATGAAACAAAAACTTGTAAAAAAATTAGTTTTCCACGTGCTCGGTATAATTAAACACATAATAAATAAAGAGCTCATTAATAATATAAATGAGAAACTAAATATAATTCTCCTTAAAAATGAAATTATGCATTTTTTTCTCCATAATTATTTTTTTTTCATTTCTATATAAACAAAAACCTTGCATTTTGTTTGTCTACTGAAGTACTGTCCAGGTTTTAAATCAGAATGGCTGCTTGGAATGGTTGAAAAACTTATATCAAGATATTTGTCTCTTACAGATTAAGAAACTATTTTAACTTTCGATTTTTTACTTTTACTGCTCTCCTAAAGTATTCAAACACAACTAATTCTGAGTTGAAAAGACTGAGCTGATCTCATAGTCTAATTCACGTACCCTGCAACATTTGGTTCAGCAGCTCTTCTCGTGTAAAGAACGAAGATATCGATAATTTTTTCTTTTCCCACTGAAATTATCGATTTATTTTCTGTTAATCTATGCATACAAACTTGTTCTTATTTAGGCAAAACTTAAGCAAAAACTTGAGGCATACAATATTTCTAAAATAAAATTGCAATGTTTTAATTCTTTTGCTCATTGATCCACACTTAAAATGACTATGTAGAGACCAGCAAAGTTAATATGATAAAATTTTTAAGTTTCCAAAAGTTTTCATGGGTAATGATTTTGCTCTTAATAATTCCAAAATTACAGAAAAATATACATAGCCAATCAGTTATTGTGCAAATACTTTAACTGTCTCTTTCGGAACATGATAAATAATTTTTCAATAGATACTAAACAAAGTCCATTTAATTTAATGAGATTAAACAAGAATATCTTTCATCTATGACAATTTATTACTTTATTGATTGAAAAGAGACTTAATTCCTTAACTATTAATTTATATTGTAAATTTTAGTTAGTCGTAATATCCTATAACATATTTCATTATTATTTAATTACTTACTGTCATTTTAGTTCCAACTTGCCTTATAATCTGTATCATTTCTCTTTTCTATAAGAAAGAAATAACATAAGAAATAAAAAATAATTTTTCAAACTTTAAATTTTGTTTTTTGTGCTTCTGAAAAAGTAAAATTTGTAATGATATTTTTACAGTAAAATTAATATAACAATTTGGACATTTATTGTATAATTGATTATGTATTTCTGATGAAGGAAAATAATATTGAGTACATAATGAAGAATAAATAACGTATAATTAAACATTTTTCATTATAATAAATTTTATAGATTGATATATTAAAAAATTCATTAAAAAATAAATGGATTTCAAGAAAAAATCCATCAAGAAAGTATTTATCTTAACTTATAAGATTTTGAAAATTTAATATGTTCTGAAAAGGAAAATAAAATGAAATGTTAGTTGATACAAGTGAATTAATTTAAAAATTCTGTGAAGCTAAGGATATAATAAGCACTACAAATAGGTAATTTAAGTCCTATGCTACGAGTTATTTTTAATTTAGAAACTATACAATAATTAAAATATTATTTCTAAATTAAGAATTTATAATGAGATTCATGGATGAGAAAATGAATGTAATATAATTTATTGGTGCAATGGATTAAGTAAAAATGATGACAGCAGTGAAAAAATAAAACAAAAAACTTTTAAATTGTAATATCTGATTTTATATCATATAAATTACATTTAGTATTTTTATATAGCAATTATAGTTCCAATGACGAGCCAATCAAAGAAAGTGGAAAACATTTAAAAAATCAAAGAAGGGTTAAAATTAGTAAAATTCTTTATTCAGATTAGGAGAAAGTATTTCTTTACTTTTAAATAACCCATTACTGATATATTAGAAAACACTATCGTCATTTTACATCTGCTTTCCTTAGTGCTCAAAGATTCTATTAGAATTTTTATTATAGTAAAAATAATAATGTAAAAAAAATATTAATTTAATATTTAATTATTTTCGTTTTCTCTCAAGTCATGATAAATATGATTTGTATAAATGGGATATTTCAGTAATGATATGACATCGTTTTCGATGTTAAAAGTACATAAAACTGCCTTTCCAGTAAGAGGCAGGTGTTCAAGACATTGAGGCAAATAATGTTTCTATATTCTAAGAAATATTTACAAATAGTAATCAGCAGTCGTTGAATAACATTAAAGTTGCATGGGAGAGGAAATACATTTACATGCTATCAAGAATCATCTGCACATGTACGTAAAAAGTTTTAGTGTATGGAACAATTGTATGATAGACTAAAAAATGATGGTTTCACGCACATTGTAAATATACACAATATATAACAGTTATTGGTTTTCATATCGTAGATATTGTGATTCCTCCCGTAGATAATCGGTGAATTGTGCAGAATCAACCGTTTATGTTGAATTCTGGCATCAAATGGTATGACATCTGTAAAGTAATGTCTTATCATCAGGGGTAAAGTATTTCATCTGATTTTGCACTTATTCATTCCATTAAAGAATTTACAACGACATGCTTTCGATAGTCACCACCTCGGTTAACACTTCAGTGATAGATATGCATTCCTAAAGTGGTCTGTATAGAAGCTGGAATTTAATAACGTAAATAGTGTTACCTCAAACAAAGAACAAAACAAACTAAAAATAACTAGAATATAGATTATACTAAATGCAATTTATAACATCTAAGTTTATTTTGTTTCAAATACCCTCCCTCATAAACATCTTATTTCCATTGTTCATTTCTACAACACCATGATCATCTGGTATTACAGTGCAAACGTTCATAATACTTGAGAAATAACCTTGATATTGCATTATATTAAAAGATATCACGTTTTAACAAGATTTGAGTAATATATCTTATAGTAATTTAGATATAAAATCATATATTTTATAGTAATTTTTAATAGTTTACGATAAAGTAAAACGAAAGATTTATAATTTCACACATAATCTTTCCTTAGTTAAGCAATTTATATATTTTTCTTTTAATTTCAGTAAAAGTAACTATAATGCAATACATAAGTAATTTACAGATGTCTACAGCTCACATTACAGATATCAATAGAAAAGAAAGTCACTTTTGCACTGATAACGGTATTAAAAAAAGTAAAATCAGGCCTTAGGCAAAATAATACATCCACATATTATCATTGTAATTTATTGATATGTATTTATCATTTTATTATCTCATTTACTAAGCAATTTCATCTAATTACAACATTAAGTTGAAAACATTTGATTTATTTATTTAATTATTTATTTATTTATTTATTTATTTATTTATTTTTTAGTTTTAAGCAGAAGTTAGATGAACATAAGTTTTTTTTTATTCAATGCATTGAGTTATTTTTAAGATTTTAAATTGTATTAAAAGTATAGTTTACTAATTTTTAAATTATATAATATTTTTTTTTCATTTACAAACGGTGGCTAATATTCAAATTTAATAGTCATTAGCATGAAGTTTTATTTTCTATGAAATAACTTACTTGTTGTTCTGGTGGATTAGGACAAACTCTATCAGGAAAAGTTTGAAAAAACTCATCAGTGTTAAACGCAGTATCATCCACGGTCTCTCGGACAGATTTGAATAATTTTTCTTCCGTAAACTAAGTTAAAATCATGTTTATCCATGTTAATATAAAATATTAATTTTGAAAGAAATAAAATTTAATATTTTACTATAACATTTGCGTTTTAAAAAGAATGAACGTTTAGTTTGAAATAAAAATTATTATATATTTTAAAATGTATATTTAAAAATTTATTTATTTTCCAATAAAATGTGACATTTGCATCATTCTAAATAAACTTTCATTTACATACTAACAAATATAATATTTCAAATAATATAGATAATGTAATATATAATTTAAAACATGAATATATTAATGAGTTCACATGAAATATATTATTGAAATTTAAAATATAAAAAAAATCATAAATTTGCAAAAAATAAAAAAAATAATTTTGGAGACAAATTTAAATAAAAAGTCATTAATAAAAAAATCAGTTTTATTCCTAATTACTTAAAAATAATAATTACTTTCCAGTGCGTAATTCAATGTCACTCGATAAATTTAATTATTTTCTAATTCTGATAAACTTTATTTTCTACAAATATTTAATTTCTAAATTCAATACATTGATTTATAGTAATCGGTTAATAATCTCGTATTTTTCTAATTATTTCCCTGTTTAAATAATTAACTATATATTTACATTTTCAAATATTATCTGTTTATTTCAGAAATGGTCACACTAAATGCAATATACTAAAGGAAGCCAACAAATCATGTGAAATTGGCATCATAACTTTGTGGTGAAATATCCAAATATTACCATTGAATTATAGAATTGAACAATATCATAAGAATCGTAGTGCCAACTGCAAGCATTATATAAAGGGATGAATTTTCTGATTTAAAGCATGGCAGCTGTTATTTTTCTGCTTTTTTCTTTGCTAAACTGTTTAATTATATTTATTATAGTCTCTTTTCCCCGTAGAAGAGAGCGAGTGACTTCAATAAATTTTCTCAGCTTCAAAGTATAGAAAAAAAACAAATTAGTACTTTTCCAAATACATTCAAAAGTAATCGGTGATCGCTTTAGACAAAGTTAGTCAACTGTAACTGGGATCTGTAAACTCTGGATGTTATGTTACATCACATTGTTTCCGCGTTTGATATCATGGTTTAAGGAAGAACTAGATTCAAACTATGATTCGCTATAGTACTCATTGACGGTACTACATATATGACGTAATAGATACCGTGGTCCTAGTATACGTTCATCGTTTGCTATCCGCCATATTCGAACAGCATATGCACGATTACAGGAAACACACAATGTTCGAGAATTCCTTATGTACAAGAATATATGAAATGCATGTAAATAAATTCGTACAATAATTAGCCAATGAATCATCAACTCCTGTTGCACCAGATCATTTTATGAATAAGTGGATGCCACATAAATTGTTATATTAACAAGATGCCTTTAATTCTAAACAATATCCTGTGGCAACGGATTTAATAAATAATTGTAACTAACTTAATTACCGAGTTTTGTAATCATCCAATCTTCAGAGAAAAGAAAGCGGCAATTTCAGTTTCATCCTAGTAAATTGTAAAGCATAACATATTATATTTGCCCTATGAGTGTCGCTGTGACACCTATGTCTCATGGTGTTACAATTTCGTTGTTCAAGTTGATATATATATATATATATATATATATATATATATATAAAGACACACATATGTGTGTGTAAAAGGTTTCCTATTCATTATAACTAATGTTGTTTACATAAAGCGAATCATCACATCATGTGTGCTATATAAGTTAAATTAAGAATTAATTCTATGACGGTTTTGAGATGTTTCTCAGGGCAATTTACATGGTAGGTCACCAGCATTGATTATAAAAAAAAATTCTCAATAGTTACATTGTTTACCCTAGGGTTCTTCCGTCTAGAGATTTTCAAGGTGATTCAATATAGTCGAATTGCCTAATCCTGGTCAAAAAGCATAAAGGCACAATTGTATGTATATATATATATATATATATATATATATATATATATATATATATATAAATTAAACTTTGACAACCTCATCATCATTGCCGCACACCACCATGTAAAAATTATCTATACATTTTAAGGAAGGTTCAAGTAATCTTATCATTTACTCAGTGTACATCTTCTTTTGAAAACTGAATATTATTTATTTTAATATTTTTAAAAAATTTTCACCTAAATAAAAATAAGTAATTTTCTTATGTATGATTTGATGTGAAAATCTTGCAATTTTAAAATATTCTCTGTGAGTAACATTTTTACGACGCACTGCTTTGTTGCTGTTTTTTTTTTTTTTTTTTTTATTTTTTTTATTAATGAAAATTTTAAGTAGAAAGTAAAAAGATAATACAAATACTTCTTTGCAAAATTGTTTTTTTTTTATATTAGAACTTTTATAAAAAACTTAGAACTTACTTTCTCAGAAACTTTCAATATTACATCTTCTCTGAACTTTTGAATTAATTCATGATTGTTTTCACCTAAAAGAAAAATATTTATGAATAAAAGTTTCTTAACAAATGCCTTCCATATATTATTTGCGTCACAAATCACATTGTTTTAATGCATATACAACACTCAATTACTCAAGTATAGTCAGTTCTACATGTAATACAAATTTCCTTAAAATATATTATATCAAAGAAAAAGTGAGTATTTTATAATTTTTTAAAATTTTATTTTTGATTTTTTTTTGAAATTTTGATGAGTTGAAACTTGTTTGTGCGTTATTTCAAATACAAAATTAATAGAATAGAATATCCTAAGAAGGTATTCATTTAATCACTTGAGAAAATAAATGCCACTAGTTTTTTATATTTTTTGAATTTGTAAATTGTATTGCAACTTTTAATTGAGATTTTTAAATTTAATTCATAAATCTTCAATTGCAAAACGATAAATACACACATGTTGTGCTTTTAAATTACAATTATTGAGAGTTATTGCGTTTACGTTCGCAAACCATCTAAAACTTAAAAGACAAATGCGGGTATATTGTTTTAAGATAATGAAACAAAACCATTTTGAGCATCTGATTCTTTCCTCTAGTTTGATAACTTAAATTCTCGGAATCACTATCATGAAGAAAGTCCTTTTTAGGTTTATCATGTTTAATGTTAATTCCATTGTGTGTTCTAATTTTACTTAACAATTTACTTAAAATATTTACCATATTTAATACACAACTCCTAATTTTCTGTGGTCCAATCTATATCTGTTGGATGTTGTGCGCTGTTACCTTGCATCATTTCTGATTTGATCATATATTCGTTTTAAACTAGCTTTAAAAGAAAAATTTGTATAAACATCCAAAGGCAACAATGCATTTTCTATGACATATAGAATATGTAATTGATCAACTATTTTTTTGTTCAATGCTTGTTTTACAGGCCGAAAGAAACCATACTGAAATATCAAGTATTTTAAGTAAAAAATATAACTCGTTGCCAAATATCTCATTTTCCGTTTTCTGGTTATTTTTCCGATTAATAAAACATAGTATAAGTTTCCTTTTATTCTTAATTCAACTCAAAATAACGATACACCATGATTTTAGAACAGTATTTAAGTACTTACGTTCTAGATTTCTAATATTATTTACTTAAGTCTTTCTGGACACATCACAATAAATAAACTTTTCTCAGTTTTTCTATTTGATAAAGCAAATAAAAATTTAGTCTCTAAATTGGATAAAATAATCCAAAATATATCAATCTATATTCATACGTTCCAGCAGAACTTGCTGAAATATAACCTGAAAAGGTTTAGTTGACTAGTTCTTAGCATTAATTTAGGAGCTTACTCATATAAAGCTTTTCATTTCTTGTGTGAAAAAGTGTCATTTGCACGCCACATAATAATATAAAATTTAATATTAACCCAAAAATATCATTATATTTTTTAAGTTTTCGCAATTTTTATTTAAATATTTATAAAAACCTGGTTGACTTTAGCTTAGCCAAATTCGCTGGATTTACCTATATACGGCTTAGCAATTATTCATGAAAAAAAAGTTCTTTCACGCGTTATTTTGTAATTTTTAATTAAAATAGTTTTAAATATAAGGACTTATCTATATATCGAATTTCAGATAAGTAAATAACGTGTCACTAGCGCGGTACATTATAAGTAGTTTAAAGTGAGTAAAAGAAGTGCGTTTATATACATTTGGACATTTCTACGCTTAACCTCATACTAAAAATCAACAACTTAAATCATTAGGAATTTTTCTCCTCTTAATCCCTATCAACGTATTTTTCCAAAATTATCATATATGTTTCCAAATTGTTATTTTCCTATCTTTTGGATAGCCTAAGAAAGGATATTTTGAGTTCATCATAATTGTCATATCATACTTTAAGTACATTTTGTTCCCCTTGAAACTCACAAATCAAATGATATATTTTCCATAATCTTAACTTTTAGAATTTTATTGTTTTATATCACACACACACAAGTCAATTGAATTTTAAGATCTCAAAATTTATTGTGATGATTTATCTTAAGTCATGTGTAAAATAAAGAAGGAGATAAAAATTTTAATGTTAAATTTTGAACAATTAATACTGAGTTAGAGTCTTTGGAAGGAATTTAAAGAAGGAGAAGAGAGAGAGAGAGAGAGAGAGAGAGTGACTAAATAAAAAATTGAAACAGAAACTAATGTCTATTTGAACTTTCTCGAAACCTTATTACTGTGTACTAAAAATTTTAAAAATGTAACTTACTCTTACATTCATTATTATAGAAAATTATTTATATTTTATCTAACCATATATCTATCTACCATAAATTTTAATACATATATAGTTTTCCATTTACAATATTCTATTTCATAACACTTATGTCTGTATTTTTTTGTCCTGTCTACATTGGTGTCACATTTTTTTGTCTATGATTTTAAGTTTTGCAAATCAAACATATTTATTCCAAATATATTTTCTAAAGGCAAGGTACTGGCTGATTTACCCATCACTTTAAGCAAGGCAGGAACTGCTGCTCATTAAAATTTACCTGAGAATCATATCACGGAGGTGAGTAGCATTGCCCACGTCACACCACCACAAATCCATTTATAGGGTGGGCCACATTCCTCCATCATCTTCTGAGATGAAAGAAGACAATGATACCTAGTAATGATAATGATACTAGGGAGAGAGAAAGAAAGGAAACGCATCCATATCCAATCCGGTATTCGAACCGGGACCAACAGCCCAGGAGTCAAAAGCATTAACCACAGAGCCATTGGCCAGCTTTAATCCAAATATAAAATATAGAAGATTATTACTTACTTCTGCAAACAATCCAAGAACAGCAATCAAAAAATTTTTCAGGATCTTGAGATAATTCGGTAAAACCAGCTTGTGAGTGTGACAAAGGTAAAAATGATGAGCAGATAAAAATTAATAAAATATAAAACATATTTGACCGAAACATTTGTATTGATAAAAAATATTTCTTAAAAGTATAGATTTTCATCTATTGCGCCCGCTACCTTTTATATAAAACATGCATAAATAAATCCTTGATAATAGTCACGAAAGCATGATGAATTTTGCATATATTAGTTTAATCTAAATATATGCTAAAGGAAGTTTTAATGTTAGGTATGTTTGCACGATATCATTATTTTCTATTGTTAAATTGATGACTTATTACACAATTGTATCGTAAATCTTGATTAAAATGAATTTAGTTGCTATTTATAGACGTTAATTTAAATTATTGTATAATAAAAACAATATATAAATTAAAAAAAATATTGTAGAATCAATAACTTAAAATAATTGCAATCTAAACTATTGAAAGGATTTTAAGATGAATTTTGGGAAGTCTGAGAAGATTTTACCACAAATATAAAAGTAATGGCCAGTAATCATATACTATTAAATTCCCAAGTAGGAATGAAAACTAAAACGTATATCACCTTACCCAAAAATATGTTAAAAAATGGTAATAACAACACTCCTGCTTACCCTTCTTCAATAATCGCTGGGATCAAACCAGTGAACTTGAGTTCTCAAAACCCTCGTTTTCTTCTAATAGAAGTCCCGGGAGGAAAAAGCTCAGTTTTTTTATGGTTACATTTTGCTAACCCAATAAATCAGAAAATAAAATATTTGATTGCATCTGATGCTAATTTGCGTATCTGAGTCGTAATTTGCATATATATTCATTTTGAAAACAAATGTTAGATGTCAACAGTTATGAGTCACATTATGAAAACAAACTGCGACATAACATGTTTTGAGTAAAATTGCAACTCTAAAATGAGAGAATTTAATCACAAAATTAACTGTTGTAATCATCAAATGTAACCACTGATTCAACTGGGATTTTTATGCGATACAGAAGCATGAATATATCAGCAGTATAACATAGTACGAACAATAGTCTTTTCCATTGTTTCATCTTTTTTTTTCATATCGTAGGGACAATTAATAGAATGTATAAATAATTTTGCATCAGATGAGATGAAATTTTTCAAAATAAATTTGGGAAAATATATTCTAAAATTATATCGTCCGAAAACATATTCTGATTCATTATTGTACATTGAAAAATTGAAAATAATGAATTAATTAAAAAAAAAACATTATTTATAAAATGTACTGAAATTTTCTTCATCAAATTCAATAAATTGCAAATTTATCACTGATGAAATTTTCATAGAAAACATTCTTTTAAGCTGCACAAAAAAATTTTTTTCACACATTTTCAAATGAATATGAATATCAAAGCGTATAATAAATGATAAAATTGATTCCTTGCTTCAAAACGATATATATCATCACAGCATCACAATATTTTTAGTAATAGTGCACGTCCAGAAAAAATAGGAAGCACGGAACATGTAGAATCGAAGGAAATTGCAACAGATCACATTAAATGCTTCATTTCATAGGGTTTGAAATTTCAGATTTTACAACTTCTTATGTTGGAATCTAAAATTGAAGAAGTTTTATTATTCTAGTTTTTCTTATTAATTTCCAATTTATTTCTTTTTGTATGTATTCGAGATCAAATAATTTTATATCGATTATTGTAATGTAGTTAAGTAGAATTATTGAGTAATTTAACTATTAAATATATATCACCCGGTGTGTGTGGTATGAATATACTTTTAATTTAAAAATTACAGTTTAATTATTTATTAAAAGCCCCTTATTTTGAAAATATACATGCATAGTTTATACTCAGTAAAAAATAAATTAACTTTATAAATAACTAATTTCATGTAACAACTTTGCTATACTTATTTTAAAAATCTGAAATTATTTAAATATTTATTTATGAATATAACACTTTTTATTATATTTTATTTTTAATAATTTAAAATGGATTGCATATTACAAATAAAATTATAAGAAAAGTCACTCTCTTCATATTAGCATATTAGAATTTATTTTAAATAAAATGTTTTTATTCAAAAATGAGCTTAAATAAATACTATGACTCTTCCTAGAATACTAGTATTGTTCTAGAGAAACAAATGTCCCAAAACAGTTTCCGAAAATCCCAATTCAATTTCTTCATCTGTCAGAAAACTTCACTGAAACGACATATCTGAGTGTCTGTTTGAGGAGAGCCAAAATTGCTTTCGATAGAATATCAGCCATCTCGTTGCCAGAAATGCCGATGCGAGAAGATACTTATTGAATCAGTGGTACAAACAAATGATTTAAATTTCAAAGCAAACAAACAATATAAGATCGAAATCAGTATTTTGTGTAGCCACCACGTGCTGCCATAAGTGCTGCAATATGACGTGGCAAGGAGTCAAGAAAATTTTGAATGCCTGCCTGAGGAAGAGCATTTCATATATATTGTTTGCGTACCCAAATTTCGTAGTTAGAAGCAACAGGACGAGGATCATGAGCGAGACGATGACCAACGAAATCCCAAACATGTTCAATCAGTGACATATCTGGGGAATACGCAAGCCAAGGAAAACACTGTGTCTCTCGTGATGTAAAGAAGGATTAAACAGTTCTAGCGATATCAGAGAGGGCATTGTCCTGTTGAAATATATCACCTGACATGCCTTGAAGGAAGCTTAGGGCTTTAGAACTTCACTGATGGACTGGTTGTTGTTCAAGTTACCCACAATCCGTAGCAATTTAAATCATCCATGATATGCTACACTGGATGAGCACCCCGAATAATGACACCCCAGAACATTACTCTGCGTGTTCATCCAGTATGGCGTTCGATACTGCACTCTGCAAGGTGGTTGCAACCGGCATAATTTTGGCATGAACGCGGCCATCATGTTACCAGAAATAAAAGCGGAAATCGTCATAAAATATGACACGCCACCAATCATGTGTCTATCATCGAGTGTTACAGTCACATTTCTGGGTCCCAATTTTTTAACCTTTCTACTTTCCACTGGTTGCGAAATCACATCACTGTGCTGGTTTTATGCTGCACACGAACGGCTGTTGTACGATAAGACAATCCAACTACATGAAGGCCAAGGATTCTCCCCCATTCAAACTCCGTAAGTTGTTAAAATCTTACTTTTTTCCGTCGAAGAGGTAAGCGTTACTTAACGACAGCCGTTACTTTCCTACTGAGCTAACATTTACCACTAGCAAATAACCTCCGATAGCCATACACGCCTCGCTACAGCCGTCTTTTTTATTCAGGTCCATCCGCCGCTCTAATGATTTGCCGCCGCTCTAATGATTGCGCTTCTAATGATTTGCATGTCATGCTTTAAATTGCATTTCCTGAAAATTTCAACTCACTTGATTAAGTCTTTCAAGGTGTTGAAATTTTCATAAACATGAGTTTATTTAGGAATAAGAGTTCTCAAGAAGAAGATACCTCTACTACAATGTCCTTGATTATTCCTGGTTACACGTGAAGAACGTCTATTGGCATGTTGATGATCATTCAAAGGGTCATTTGTTTCATAAATTCGGGGTTGATTTATAAACATTTTTTTTTTTTAGTTTTTTATATTAGTTTAGTATGAAAAATTATGCCTTTGAATTCTCTGAAAAGTCTAAGACAGATCTTCAGAGAATTAAGTTCCATCCACATTAGGGAGGTAACATACTATGTTTTATAAAACTGTTTGTTAGAATGGACAATTACATTTCAGTCTTTGGTTGTTATTCAACTACTGAGATAGGAAGCTATTCTATTCTGAGTGTCATTGCTGAGTTGTTTATTATAATATTTCACTTGAGAAAACTTTCTTCTCGCTCGTAATAATTGTAATAGCTCAAGGTCTTCCTCATGAAGATCACATTGTCATAGCAGCTATGCCTCAAACCTATAATGTTTTTCGCAACACCAATTTGAAGTATTATAAGTCAATCTAAATTAGAATTTGATACATACAAGTAACTGAGAAACTCCTATTCTAATATTGGTCTAGTGAGACAGGACTAGTACAAAACATTAAGTCTACTAAGAATCTATTGATCTGTTATAAATTTTAAGCACTTTCCTAAGTCATAAGCATTTCCTTAATAATGTACCAGTTAACCAATCAAAATATAAGTGTAAGACAATAGTTATTGAGTTGCCAATTAGTAGTTAAAAATCGTTAAAAGATTTTATTGCATCGAAGGTGAATTTGTGAACTGTGGTAAAGCCATTCACTCTTTTGAGTATGACATTAATATTATTTTAATTATTGAAGTACACTTAGCAGTATAGTTTTATCATGAAATTTATAATTGTTGTAAGTTTTTTTTTGTTTTCTTTTAATATTTAGACAGTATGTTAAAGTAAAACCATTGCTCTTTATATTTTAAACAATGCGATAATTCCCTAACATTAAACATGTTTTATAAATTTGAAGATTAAAAGTAATCAAAGGATAAGTGAGAACATATTAATTTCCAGAAACAAATTTCCTTAATGCAAACGATTAATAATGAATTTGGGAATGATATAATTGAATAGTAACTTTATCAGACTTATAAAACTTATATCATAAAAAGCATAAAACTCTTAGCTATAACTGCGAATGCATCGATAATTTTGAGCTATGCATTGAAATAATTTTCTTACTTTATACTCACTAAATTACACCTTTAACAAAAATTAAAGGAAAATATCCAAAATGACGGTTACTCCCCTAAAAAGAAGCCAATATCAATGAAATTTGAATATGTTGATAAGTAAATAGAATGTAAAATTATGTAAAATAGAGCCAGCTGTCGGAATACGTCAATTGAAAGGAACAAAAAAGTGCTTGTTTCAAACCAAGACGTCATTTTTTGCTACGTTTCTGAGATTAGAAATCTAGTACAGCGAAATTGTAACAATGGTCTGCAGGCACAATTTGAATGAATATCTTCGAAGGTGAATTGTTGGGAGACTAGAAGCATGACAAAGTCAGTTAGAAGTGGTTAGATGGTTGGATGCGAGTCCACCAGTGATTCATATTGGCAACAATTTGGCAACAATTTCTAACTTCGAATTTGGCATCCAGGAATTTTACTCACGAACGCCCATGCGCTATCTCGAGTGTCAATGAGCAATATGTGTAATTATGAACACGCACGAATGAAACTGAAAAGGCTTCACGAACGTCGTCTTTATAAGAGGAGACCAGTTATTAGCATCCCACTAAAGTCACGCAGCAGTCAGAAACGTTCCCAATGGGCACTTCAATGTGTCTACTGAATGTGTGAACATTTGTGGGCTGTTCTCTTTACGGATAAGTCCAGGTATTGTCTGGAAAGCGATAATAAGGGCGTTTTCATTTGGGGATAGTGTGGAACTCGTTTTCCTTCAACAAATATTAGGCAAATAGGTGTATTGGATCAAACAGCGTATGTGCTTGGGGTGGTATCTCTTTGGTTGGACGCACAGTCTTCCATGTTTTTCTTTTGGAAATTTTAATGTTCACACATATAAAGATAACATCCTGGATTTTTATGTGTGTCCTTTTTTCAATGCAATAAATGATGTTTTCGTGCTACTGAATGACAATGCGAGATCCCACAGGGCTCTTATCGTGGTTGCTTATCTTTTAGAAAACAATTCAGTGCATGTTGTGGTCATCTTGATCACCGGAACTTTACCAAATTGAGCATCTTCGGGATGCTCTATACCGATTTGTAGTTGTTTTCAATCCCTTTCTAGGACCCTAGTTTTACTTTCAACTACTTTAGAAGAGCAATATCTCGCAATTCTTAGACAATTAATAGACCACTTAATTAAGAGCATCACACATCTCTGAATGTGCTGCATTCTTCTCGGGGGGGGATCATAGCCCAAACTTAGTTTATTTTTCATATACTAAATGTACACCTCTTCTTTGTTCTTTATTCAATTTTTGTAAAACCGTTATTATCTGTGTTTTTTTTTTTTTAAATGTATGCCAATTTTATTATGTATACGTATTGTATAATATATAATATGTTCATTAAATTCCATGCATAAATTTTTGCGTTATCCTCATTTTGGGGATTTTTTATTAATGTATGATAATTTTCATATATATTACGTTTGAAATCATGTGTATTCTATTTATAATTAATGAACACACACACAAGATATTTATAGTGGGAGCTTAAGCCAATAACAATAACAAAACCATTTATTAAATATATTAATGAACATTAACATATTTGTAAATATGAATTCCACAATGTTCTCAATGTTAATATGTAGAATAATTAGTTCCTCCCTTACAAATGAATAGATTTGAGTAATCGATATCAACAAATATTTTTTGATATAATAATTATCATGAATAGGCAGCTATGTTTATTCAATTCATTCATCTAAAATTAATATTGGTTTTATACTGAAGTTATATGCTTGCTGTATAAACAGAAAAAAATTATTTTTAACAGCACGACATCTAATTATTTGGTCAAAGATGTATTCATACCTTACGTTTAAGGAAAATAGAGAATGCGAAATTTACCAGTTAAGGGAAATTACTCTTTCATATTTTTATAAACTCTGTTACGCAAATATTATTCAACCATATATTATTTTTAAGAAATTCATATTTTAAAATTTTTGTTACATTCATGAAATATTTAATCTACTAAAAATAAGTATTCAAAAATCTTTCAAAATATCACGCTACTATTGATATAATTTCTGGAACTATATATATATATATATATATATATATATATATATATATAT
>JAPDSC010152316.1:0-66600 GCA_026290005.1 Latrodectus geometricus
CAATTTGATTAAAACTTCCATCACGTAAAGTTTTTACAAATTTATTTTTTAAAAAAAAAAATTAAATTATAACAATGCAGTTGTTTAACTCTCTCGCTGGTTTCTTCAAGATATTTTAAGAAGTGGTAATAAAATATTTTTTTTTACCATTTATTTTAAGAAGTGGTAATAAAATATTTTTGAAAATTGTTTGCAAGAACTTAACAGTTTAAAATTATTATATAGAGTATTTCCCACTTTCAAGAAATCTTCCACCAAACAGAATGAAGAAGCCATCTCATGAAATCATGAAGATAGGAGTACCTTTCCGATGCTATAAAATGAATATTTTGGGATTGTTTTACCATAAATTATGAACAAAAATAATGTTTCAAATTTTTCTTGGAAAAACAATTGGAGTCGACATTTGATGTGATTTTGGTGTTATATTATTGATCATTAACATCATCACAGAAGATTAATACAGGAGATAGTAAAATTGAACGCGTAAAGCTATAAAGCACATAATTTTGAATCTTTAAAATACTTTTCACCAGTTATCCATTTATTTTGCTCCTGTTTACCGAAAATTTCAATGTATAAAATTACCTATCAAAAAATCAAGCAT
Organism: Latrodectus geometricus; assembly: GCA_026290005.1. Lineage (NCBI taxonomy): Eukaryota > Metazoa > Arthropoda > Arachnida > Araneae > Theridiidae > Latrodectus > Latrodectus geometricus. The sequence goes on from JAPDSC010152316.1 coordinate 608, forward strand.
GAAATTTATACTATAGAAAAAATGGGTTGGTAAGAAATACTTCATTTCTCAATGCCGCATTATTTTTATGTGTTTGTAGTTTCAGTCAAATAACTCCTGAGAGGTTAGTTTTTCAGCATTGTTGAAATTAAATTTTTTTCCAATTAAAAGCTTTTCGGAAGAAGAGAGAACTCCACACAAACTACTGTAGTTTTACCACATACATTTATGCAATATGTGATCATGCAATTAATTAGGACCTAGCTTTTTATTATTCCATAATTTTCTCCAGTTGGTTCATTATGGTGACGAGTGTCTTATGAAATCATCAAACCACCAGCTTATCTCGCTTGTCAAGTCAAATTTACCTACCAGTTTTCGAGAAATTAATTATACAAAATATGGTTGTTGTCGTGTGCCAGCCAGGCTAGCAATATGGGGTGCGCTGCTCCACTTTTCCAACTGAACCCTATTTGGTGTGGAGTCCGACTTCCTCAGTACACACATGCCATAGGTACCCGTTTATAGGGTAGGCAACCATTCACACTCACACAAAGAAAGGACAAAGACAAGAAAGAGAGAGAAAGTACACCCATGCCCGAGCCAGAATTCAAACCCAGGTCCCACCCATCTATAGTCAGGTACGCTAACCACTAGACAGGTTGGGCGGCACAAAATATGGTAAACTTACTAAGTAAAATAAGACTTAAGATACACATTCTTTAATGAATTTCGGCCCACCGTAGCCTAGTGTTAAGACAACTTTATTTAGAGAGAAAGGGCGATTGCAGACGTTGTTCAACAACGAGAAGATGGATGCTGCACTTCTAGCCTCTGCATAAGAGTTTCAGGGTTTCCTCCCTAGATATACACAAATACAGCCCACTGCCTATGAAAAATTGGCAGTGGGCGTTAAAATGCCCTATATCAGCACTAAGCCGTTAGGCAGACCACAACGCAGTTATTAATGTTTGTTGTGATTGTTCCGAAAAAGAATTCAATTTCATAGCAGTATGTGTCTATAGCAAAAATGTTGAAAATATAAAGTTTTCAAGGAAAATAATGATGTTGGTGTTATTTGTTATTTTCTGTATACAATTCATTAATCATCAAATATTTCTAAATTTATCAAGATATATTATCTTATATCAAATTTGACAAATTAAATTAACTATCAATATATATCTAATTATTACATATTATTAAATAATCAAATTGTTTATTGATTGGTATAAAAATGTTTCATGTAAATTTATCAAAATCATAAATATATTTTAATGAATGAACCAAATTTTTTGCTTTATTTTAAATCAAAATGTAAATTTTAATGTAATTCTTATATACATCGAAATTTATTGTGAATAATTAGCCTCCAACTTTTAATTTATATATTAATAATTCATTGCTACTTCAGCTCATAAAAATACGTCTGTTTTAGTGATAAATATTTATTTTATTACATGTAAATACAAAAGCTGTCGTTTTTTATAATTAACGGGTTATGATCGAATGACGTTATATTTATCATATTGTTATACTCCACTTGTTATATTTTTTTAAGTTAAATGGAATTAAAAAATAAATTAAAATTATGTATATATATAGTACAATTTTAAATTAAATTGTTCTAAGATTTTGAAATATTAATTATTAAATAAAATTAATCTTATGATTTAATATATTCACAACAAAAAAAAAATAATAAAATTTATTCTAATTGCAATGAATTATATTCATTTCATTTAAAATGAAATAACATTCTCCGTTAATTAAATTTCTATGTACTATTTCAAATAATTTATAATTTGAAAAATTGACAGTATAAAATAATACATGGCCTACCTGCAATGCATGCGTGTCGCGGGGAAAAGACAACCTAGAATTTCACGTCCATCATCAATTGAATATGGGAAGCTACTGAATTGAAACAGCTGATCCGTGATCCGAAGGTAATATCCTCTAGTGGCGCCCTCTATTTTCAATTAAAGTAATCTTTTTCATACTCGCAATACAATAATAATAATTAAACGTCATTAATTTTAAAATTAGAAGTCTTAATGATTTATAAATTAGTATCACTAAAAGTAAAAAATAATAGCTTTATAATTAACTTTTCTTCTTTTTATAAATTTTTGGACTTATTAGATGAATTAGGACATACGAAATAGAAATTCTATTTCGTAAGTGCCAATTCATTTTTTATTAATCAGCACCAGATTCAAATATCTTGAAGCCCTCCTATTTAACGAAAAATTCGATACATGACAATAAATTCTCTGTGTATTCAAAAGTATTTTTAGCAGTAACTATTCTATTTTAATAATAAGATCTTCCAAAAATGCATCACTAAATATTTGTTAGCCTCCTAAAATGAAACCATCTTTAAGAAGCACGCACATCATGGGGAATATACATCACGCGATGGGGTGTCACTTGAAAGTGCTATACAAAGGCAGAGTCGATATGAAGTACGAGAGTTTTTCATGCGATTGTATAGGATTTTATTCCCAAATCCGTGGTACACCTTGAACAGCCAACGCTACATCACTGAAAATATGAGAGGATCGCTGGAGCTCCTCTCATATTTTCAACGCTTGCCGTCATCCCAACGAAATTATGCGAGACCACAAATGGCATACAACATGGGTAGGAGTATTGAAATTTTTTTTCAGGATAATATTTTTAAGAAATATCAGGACATATGTCAATAATTAAATAAAACCGATGTTACTTTTACATACTAATTTCTGTATTATGAATATAACACATTTTAGAAAGGAGTATACGAATCAATAAATTCTGAGTATTTAATTTTTAATATAAAAATTTGAAAAATGATACAGAAATTTATATGTACAACTAATAATGTTCATTTTGTACTGGATGCATTAGCATTTAATTCTGATAATTTAATACTGCTCTTTTTCAACAAATCATTCACAGATGCAGTCTCTGCATTAGCAGCGGATAGCATCATTTGTCCAACTTTCACATCACTCATTATCATCACTAATAGCATATGCTATTTTTTTATTTGCATCATCCAAACGTTTTTGAGCTGCACACTTATTATCAAGCAAATTTTTCTTTTCTTTCTCAAGTTCATTAATTTTTCTAACAAGTATGATTTTTTAAACTTTTTTCACAAGTACCTTTTATGTCTTCCTCCTCCTTGCTTTTCTTCTTATTGTGTAGCATCTTTTGATTTTTGCATATATGATGCATATTCTGCATTAGATTTCTGAATATAATGCATCATTTCTTTGGTATATGGAATGGAGGAAACAGAATTGCCCTGCATTCCAATAACATCATGACAAATGAGTAAACTTTGAACTGTTAATTCCAATAAGCTCTCTCCTTTGTCACAACAGAATTGTTAATCAAAAACCTCTTTCTGATTAGGAATTTACATTTAATAACGATAGACATACTTTAATAACTCTAGAAAGAGTAAGATATTTTATATAACCACCAGCATTTTTTATATTAAATACTGCATTCCAATATTTACAGATATTTTGGTAATTTTCTTAATCATTCATAAGCAAAGTCGCATCTTCACACATACAAAGAAGCTTTATTCACATTTGGAATATGTTGAATTAATCTGCTAAATGAGCTCCTAGACTCCTTTTTTCTATTATAAGGAGACAAACACTGGAAATCTTAGAGTAAAGGATTTGTTATAGGAAGTTTTTGAAGCAAAAGCCTAGAAGTTGTTATGTAGCAACTTCTGACACTTTGTAGAAATGTTGTTTCATCCATAAGCTTTTCCTGTATTGCTGTTGTACCATGACCTATTTCAATCTTGTTTTTAAGTTTATCCATTTTTTTCCTGAATCAACATTAATTTATAGAAACTTTATTCTATTTTTTTCACGGATTTCTTCTGGACTTAAAAATTTAAACATGATACTGCGAACAAGTTTATTTAACTTATTGTACATCACATGTACTAAAGTTTGACTTTTTGCATTAGAAGTAAATATGGCTCAAAAGTTATACAAAAAATGAAACAAAATGCCGATATACCAAAGTCTTAGGGTCTTTCAAATGTTTTATACTCTGAAGATGTCTATCAGAAAGAGGATATTTAGACTCTTTAGGTACTGTAACAATAAAATATTCTTTTAGAACATCATATTACTCATTGATGCTCTCACAAACTGAGTCCAAAGTTAACCAACTTCTCTCAACATGACGAAGGAAACTAAGTCTAGGTAAGGTTTCTTCCAGTATTTCCAACTGTAAGGAATGATAATCTTTCCTACTTGCAGGAGATAGTTTGAAAAATTGATGAATATCTACAGCAAACCCATCAATAATACAATCAAGTTTATCAATACCCTTACGTAGTGCTCCATGGATTATGTGTAAGCAACATGTACACAAATCAATTAGTAATGGTAAACTTTGCTCTAACTCAATTCACTATTTATTTGCTTTAAAGCAGCTAAATTAACTTTTGATCCATCCATTGACAACTGCATTAATTTTTCTAAATTCAAACCATTATTTTCAAAAAAATTTTTACAATTTTATTGGTTTTAGCATGTTTTAAAAAATGTGATTCGAGGTAACAAATGACTTTTTTTCCTTGTTTATCAGACCAGTATGAGATGTAAATATCCAACTGTTTCTTTGTTTTGTAGTAGTTTCATCGAAAAGTAAAACAAAATATGAAGTGCCGATATCCCGAAACAAAAGAGTTTTGAAATACAGAGCTAGTGCAAAATTAATCATATATCTGACATTTTTTGTCAAAGAATATGAGATTTTTTGCTACAGAGGAATCATCAAAAATTTCTCCGTAAATATTAGCTAAATCTTTTAAAGATGAAAAAGAGTAATTATTTTTAATTTCCACCAAAACTAAAATGGTTTCATCTTTAATGGTTTTCTCTGATGTCGTTTTGGGAAGCCATGACTTCTTATTCGATACCACAGTTGATGTCAAGAATTCAGATGAAATTGATGACTTCATAGTAAACAGTGTTTGATTCTTGTAAGAGCTCGCAGCTTTTTTGTGTTTTAATCCATCTGCATGAGCAAGCACTTGTCTAAAACACATATTTAAAACACTGAATTTGCATACGAAGCACTCAGCAGAATGAACATCATCAACACTTCAGCACCATGTCTTAATTAGGCATTTATTCCCATCTTGCAGTAACAATCAATTATAGGAAAATTTCATTTTCCTTGTCATTTTTAAAAGAAAATTGTGCTTCAAAACATCCATCAAAATCGTTTAAAATGGGGCGTTAAGCATTTCACGCATGCGCATAAACGTAGGCAAATAATTCCTACAATATCGAAATCATTATAAATAGTTGTATAAATACTAAAAATAGAATCTTTTGACTGTAACGGCAGAAAATAGAATTTAATGGTTAACTCAAACCTAAATTTTTTTGGTGTCAGACATTTGTGACCAATAGCCGAAAATGAAGCGGAGACGAATGTTTGGCAACCCTATTTCCTATTTGAAGGAGAACAAAAAAGGGGAAAAGAATTTTTCTTTCTTTTTGCATAGAAAGCAGTTGAAAGAAAAAATATATTCCACTGGAAGAAAAATTTACTTCTGAAAAATGTAAAATTATTAATTAAAATTAAATTTTCAAATAAGGACATTTCAGGACGTTTTTAAAAAATCAAGAATTTAAGGAATATCAGGACAACAGAGCCCTGCATACAATGTTCAAGATACCCATCAGAGTGAATTTCTTCCTTAGCCTGCTTATTCCCCTCATCGAAAATATGGTCCATGCAGGCACAACTGACCTGGAATATATTCTCCACAGTTACATAAGATTAAGGCAATAAATGGAAGCTGCATGGGGAAATAAACAGAACTTACAAGCCTGGGCATTAAATCAAGCAGATTGAATGACACCGACAGGAACTATCTACCATGAGAAAAGCTACCAATTTGTTTGTACCACGGTAACAGGACATTCCCTTTTTGATAGAAGAAAAGCACTTACTTTCTAATTGCCTTGTGAATTACAAAGTACTATTGACATACGATCGATTCTCAATAACTTTAACCTCCATTTGAAATGGAATCTCTTGTTACTAGAGCAACTTTCACTAACCAGAGAACCTGCATGAGCTATTGCAGTAAACATAGCTTACTGGCTCATACACTTCCAACACGAAACCAGTTCATCGGTCAAAATAACTGGGACATGGTGACAAGCCAATATCTCGGCAACCACTGACAAGACATTTTCTATTGAGGAAAATTCTGGAGATTGCTGACCAAGGCAGCAGTCGAAATTTTCTGTATCAAATAAGTTCTAGACTATAGAGACAACATGTAAGTAGTGCATTATTCTTAACTTTTCGTCAGGCACGAATACTAATAAAATGAAGCCATGATCAGTATCCATACAAAGGGTGACTGAGACGTGCATACAAATGAAACCCATACCATCACTCAAGATGATATACTACTATATGTCGCATGAACACTGGCAATGTGCTTTCTTCAAAAACGGATTTGCATCAGGAAGGAAGCAATTCGTTTGAAAACAAGCCATGCTATTCCAACGTCCCAGTTCATCCTTGATTACTATTGAATGCCTTGATTGTGAGGCAGAGCATCAAAGGCAATAAAAACAAGGGTCACTTAGTTGACAGTCCATGCTCCTGGAAACATTAAACTGTTAAAAGAGACATTCCTTGTCTTTCAAACGACACCGTTACTTGATTCAGGGCTTGAGACATGGCCAATAAGATCCATAATGACCATGCAAGTAAACATGTTCGTCTTCTCGGCTGAAACAGTAAGGCGGCGAGATTCAGCACGGCTACAATACGACAGTCCAGAACTTACCTATAATATATTCAGCAGTCATGGGATTTCAAACAACGCGAGGAGGAATACTGCGATATGAATCACGATCTCGGTAGCAACAATTCGACTTCAAAACCAGAAACGTCCTGGTACACCAATTCTCCTTGCATGAGCTTTTCGATGATCTACAAGGCTCAAAAGAAAAAAATATTGTGTTTAGGAATCTTACTGTACAATTTCTTCATTTCGACACATTGTTAATGTCGCTGCCAAGTTTACGAGGGTTTGTTGAAATTATTAACTCTGCATATCTCAACAATTTACTTGTCATAGTGTTTTTCATATATCATTGGAATCAATACTTTCAATACATAAAAATGATTATTCTACTTATTTCAGATGAACATGTAGTTACAAAATAGTAACATAAAATAATAAACTACTTGAGTATTTCTTTAAGTTGAATTTTTTATGTTTTTCAAGTATTCCATTGCAGTTTCATAAAAAAATTATTGCATTACTTATATTTCAAACAACTTTTAAATGCCTATAATTGGAATTTAATCGTTTAATGGTACATTAAGAAAAAATGAGATGGCACTAAAGGAAAAACCATGTGTCATAACAAGGGATATTTGGTGTTCTTATATTTTATTGATTTTATTATTTAAACAGTTTCCTAATAACTTGAAGAGAAACTTAAAAAATAATTAAAAATACAAAAATATAGAGATTAAAATTAGACAAGCAAATTTCAAACTAATAATTCACTGTAAAAAATAAAATAAAAAATTTGAACAAATGAAATGTAAGGTTACTAATAGGAAACGTGCAAAAAAGTATATAAGAAATCTTTATTTTAACATTAAATTTCCAAAAACAATATGGCAACATGAACAATCATGACAAGACATTTACACACATAACAAAACAATATTTTAAAGTTACATTTCTTAAAATTAAATTGAAATGCAATGGCAAATAGTTTAAACAAACATAAGCACCATGTTGAGTGGAGAGACAACACAGATTAAAAAACAATGCATTTTAATTGATAATTATTCAACTAAGAAAAATAAAAGAAAACAAACACAACAATCATGAAGAATTTTAAGTATAGAATATGATACAAAAAGTTTCACGTTTGACTTTATTTTGATTAAGTTAAATAGATTTACCAATCGGACAAATACATTCAAAAGTCAAAATACACTATACATTTTTTATTCATTATTACAATTATTCCTAGGAATTTTTGTTTCATAAAATTAAGGGAATAAGTTAAGAATTTATTTTTCAAGTGGCAATTTTTTTTTTTTTTTTTGCATTAAATGTTTTAAAGCATTTTTTACAATTTCATAGAAACAAAAATTGAGCCTGGTATAAATAACTGTCCATTAAAATATCTTTAATCCCATCAAGCATATTGGGAATAATACTTTCATTTAACAGTTATTTTAAACTACTAAAATAACAGTATAAAATTCATTGCATAGTACAAAAAAATAGTATTTGATACATATTATCTAAGTAGGATGGAAAATTTGTACTTAAGTACTGATATTTAAATCTGATTTGGCTCACTTCCAAATCCAATAAGTTTTGTGCCTAATGAAAATAACTTTGAATAATATAAATGAATACACAGAATGTTTAGTAATAATGGTGTACAGCGTCTATTTCCTCAAATGTCATTTTAAATTTCAAAAATTTTTTAATGAAATAAGCACATAATTACAAAACTTTAAACATAAATATGCCCATTTTAAAATGTAATGAAACAACAGAGTTTACAAGAATGGCCATATTGATATCACTTTAAAACTGTGTCATGTAGTCAATTTGTGCATCCTTGCAAAAAGTGGGAATTAAATTTTTTTTTCAGTTTCATTTGCTGTATTTCAAATGGTTATTGCAATTTTTTTTTAACCTGTTTACCATTTTCTCATTATTTTCTGCTAATTAGGATTAATTTTAAAATTAAAACTGAATACTGGATCGCAATGAATATTTACAACTGAAATGGATTGCAACCCTAATCAGATTTAATTATTCATTGTGCAGAATCATGAGAAAAAAATTCATAGTTGTCCAACTAAAATTAATACCTTTTTAATTTGAAAAAACAGAAAACCATATATAAAATAATAAGCATGTACAACAATAATTACTTTGGTAATGAATAGCATAAAAAATTTAATTTTCAATTCTTTGTTACCAAAAGAAAATATTAAAAAAAACAAAATGCTTTAGAAAAAAAAAAAATGAATAAGAAAAAGGAAAATATTTTCCTTCAATTTTAATAAAATCTCTTTAACATTCATAAGAATTCATGTATTGAATTGAATGGTTTGAAAATAAAATTTTACATAAGTTTAAACGTTTTTACAATTGGAACAATAAATTAAGAAATAATGATGAGGAAATAGCTATTAGACACTATTAATGAAAGGACCTTCTGTATATTTATAGGTAACACTGATGACCAGAAATAGAATAAACAAATATCACAATACTTAATCATGAAATTAAATGAGCATTTCATTTATTAAAACTAATATGGAGACACAAATCATTTTTAAAAAAGGACAAATTCAAGATTTCATATTTTTATTTATATATAAAAAAGTACATTGAGAAGACAGTAGTTAAGTAAAAAATTTTCAGGTAGAAAAATAAGGTAAAAAACTTATTCCTTAAACAGACTTATTTTTATCATTACAAAATTAAACAGTTGTTAAAATATACTGTTATATAATACAATTCATCCTTTTAAAAATATCAAGAGTCGATTACATATTACAAGATTAATTACTAATCTGTTCCCCATTGCAAAGCAGTTAAATTCTAAAAACACATTCTATACTGATACAACAGTAGAATACAAATATATTTGTACTCTTGTAAACACAGAAATAAATATTGATAAACACCACATAATCTAAAGCTCACAGTAGACTTTTTACTTAATTTTACTTTTATGGGGAAAAATTAATCCAAATTTAGCAAATACAAGCTTTACTGACAGTTACTTAAAAATAATTAGAGTGCTACTCTCGTTTATTTTTCAAAACAAATTTCTAAGATTCCAAAAATAATTAAGAGTTGAGGAAAACAACATTTAATATATTTCTGTTCATTTAAGTTGTAACCTCAAATTTTAAAAGGAAGTTTAAGAATACTCGTGGAAAGATTTTTCAGTCGATGCTGAAGTTAAACAAGTGATGTGATTAACTTTTCAGTCCTTTGTACAATCCCCATGCAATTGCAAATCCTATAACTGCAGCAGTACAATAAGCGAAGTATCTTTTTGCAATGACTTTCCGGAGGGCTTTCTCCTATGACAAAAGAAAAGTAGGAATTCCTTAAAAACAATATTTAAATGCAAAAACCAACTTTACTCAAAATATAATATATATGTAACGAGATGTAAAAATATGTTATGAGCGTGAAGATTTTCACATTCAGCAGTACTATATACAATCATGGATCTTGATTTGAAAAGGGCACAGGTATGCTAGAATTAGCCTGGTGTTAAAAACCACAAGATTTGAATTAAAATTTTTTGATAGTTTTTTTACTGCCATATTAGAAAAATTATGCTTACAATATAATAGGAAAAGCTAGCACAGCACATAAGCTTTGATGAAGTTCATTAGGCTTTCCATTTTTGGAAATTTTATGAATATTCACCTCTAATTAAAAATACATGCAATGATTTTATGTATGAGTTACAATTCTGAAGAGCCTAAAAGCTAAATTGTTATGGAACAATATAACAGAAAAATGTTTCTCACCATTAATTGCTTCATAAATTTGGACAAACTTATCAAATCCAGAAAAATTAGCTGAGAAATAAGATTCATATGAAAATATTGTTACCTAAATTTTAGTGTTGAAAACAAAAATTCAAAAAAAGATTTTACTTTGATAATCAGGTAGGCAACTTAATTAGTCACAATAAAAATTTCAGAAAATGAAGTAAGAAATCACAAATTCAAAAAGTTTTCCAAGAATGAGCGTTTTTATTGTAAGGAAAAATAAGACAAATTTTAGCTCACACACTGATGAAAATAGCATTAAATATTTTAACTGTAATGAGTATAGGTATTTTCCAAAGAAAAAACATTTTTTTGTAGAGAGTGTATTGAGTCTGAATATACCCAATGTAATTGGTTGGAAACAAAGATCAAAACACTTTGACGGAGTATGTTAATAAATTTAACCCATTTAAATGCTTATATGAAAGAAACAGAAATAATTCTGAGAATCTGATTTTTATAGATTTTATACATTGAGCATCTCTTTAATTAAGAAATCAGTTGCAATTAAATTAAATCTAAATATAATTCCATAAAAAATAAATTGGAATTGGCTCTACTATATCTCCTTCCAGCCTTGGGAAAAGTCAAGCAAAAGTTCAAAACCATTAATAATAGTTTAAAGTGGATTCTAAACTACTGTAAATATCGCAGTATCAGTAAATGTATCAGCTTAACTTGGGATTAAAACCCATGAACTTTTGAATCGGTAAATTGTGCATTCACCATTTGGAACTGGTTCAGATTCATGATTGCAGATATTTAAAATATATTGGAAGATTATAATATAAAATGAAACACAGGATTTATTTAGAAATCAATTCAAAATGGAGAAATAAAACTAAAATAATTCATAGTACCTAAGTTTAAATTAATTTCTCTAGTTGTAGTTGAAATCAAAATATTCAAGTTCAAGATTATGAATAAATTTAACATAATTTTTAAACTGAAATAATTCTGTTCATTAATTTATATTCTAACTTTTTTAGCAATGATAATAAACAGGAAATTAAAAACTAAGCAAACACATAAGAGATTCCAAGATGTAAAATTACTTACCCAGCCACCATGGTTTTGTGCCCAGCGGCAAACTTTATCAGCTATGTAATTGAGGGACCACTTAAATAAGTTTATTCCTAACTCAAATAATTGTTGTTTAACACACCTAATTAACACATCAGAACAGAAGTAAAATAAAGCAACAATGTTGTACACATTAACACCATCTCTAAATACTTCTTGTAGAAGTCCCCAAAATCGTTCTTGGTTTATATGACCTAAGTCAACCTACAAAAGTTAAAAATAAATTACTAATCATTAAAAATAATTAAATCGTTTTACAATATGACCAATAGTTTTCTTCAATAAAATTAATTCATAATATATAAAAAAAAAAAAAAAAAAAATACCTGTGGTGAAGTAAAAAATCAAATATATTTAAAAATATTTTCAAAATATTTCATGAATAGAACTTAATTTAAATTAAATGTAAATATGAATTACAACTGAATACATAAATGATGTCTTTAAGGTACAATGCATTATTATTAACAAAATTAAAGAAAAAATTGTGCACTTGAACATACATAATAGTAAAAACATTATTTACATGCACTTTTTAAATTTCTGTGACAATTTAAAATCTGTGAACAGGAGAATAAAAATTTTTAAGATATCATAACTATAGTATTTTTATTCACAATCCCTAACAAAATTTTATAGTAAATTTGTTATAAAGAAATAAATATTAGATCACTCCAGTACTTTTGCTGAACTTTTTGATTGATTTATTTACATATAGTGATTATATAATTAATAAATTAATGATATTTGTAATTAGCTACCATAAGAAATTAATTTCAGTATTTGCAACTAAATGAAATTACTGAACATAAAATTTTATTTAATCTGAAAAAAGGCAATGTTTAATATTTTATTATGATTTTTTTTCAACCAAGCAAAAGGAATGTTTGATTTACTATTATATGAGTAAGCATTAAAAAATATGACAGTTCAAGCACTTAAGCAATTGGATGGAACAACTGAATTTTTATAAAGATAGCTGATAATTATATTATTAAATCTATAGTAGTAAATTATATTTAATATCAAACCTATGCCCATAAATTAGTAGAGCAGATGATACAGCCAACTTTTTACACAATTCTGAGAGAAATCAAGAATTAAACATTTTAAGTATAAAAACAAACTGCATAAGTAACATACATGTGAATGCCTATTTGTTTGATTTTGTGTCACTTACATTAATGTATCACTAGAACTGGAAATTGTTTGCTTCAAAAACAAAGTTTATTAAAATTAAAATATTAATAATGAAGAGGTAACTACAATTGGAAGAAATTACAGCTTTAAATAGAAAAAAAACTTAATCAGCAAAAAAAAAAAAAAAACATGAATAAATTTGGATAAACAAAAATTGGGGATTTCATTAAAAATAATTTTGCAGATATTCTCTATACATAAGAGTCAAGCTCATAACAATGCTTCTGTAGCTGAGAATTATTTTCAGACAAAGCAAGTCCTGTTTGAAATTTAAGCAACTGGAATAGTAAATAAGTTCCTAATTACATATTTTTAGTACATTATCCTGCATAAAATTGCAATTTGGTTTGATGCTAGGTTTTGCACATAAGGGTTCATTAACACTTGATGGCTAAACTTTAAAATGGATTCCAAACCACTATGTGGAAATTTAACCCATGAACTGCTGAATGAAAGGCTACCATTGACAATTCAGTTCCTAGCCTAGCAAATATTACTGAAACTAGATATAAACAAAGTTTTAATTTTATCTTGTGGAAATAAGTTAACAAATGACTTAAAGGATGACCTTAAAAAGAACAGTAAATAATAGCTAAATTCATGTCAATAAAAGTAAATGATATCTGGATGCAAAGTGAGCTGTCTGAAATAAAAAGTGATTCACAAAGACAAAAAAATTTTTTTTTTGCAGCATTATGTAAATAATAAGTTTTTTCACATACTAATGAATAAAATTAAACAGAAAAATATGTACCAAAAATGGCAATCTTGTTACAAACTACTGTCAGTTAAGTTTCTATCAATATGAAAAATTTTTATGTATCAGTTTTAAAAACTCAATGCAACTAAATTCATTATATCATGATGGAAAATATTATATATTTAAATAGTATATTTAAACTATTGAGAAATCTAAAAATAGATCAAAGTTACATGCAAGACTTAGGAACCAATTTTTTCATTAAAAAGAGAGCAAATGTAATTATATTTTAACAATGTTTTTTTAAAAATATACAAAACAAATTAGGAATTTATTTTGAAAAGCATTTTAATTTATTCACCTGATTGGCAGTATTAAGTGTTATTTTTCTAGAAATTTCACAATATAATCAAAAAATAAATACATGATTTAATTTACAATAGAAATGATATAAATAATTGACAGTCAATGTCATTACTTAATTACATTAAAATAACCAATTTAAATATAACAAATATAGATTTATAACATACTGTATCTGCATGGATTCGAATTTTTTCTCTTTGACTACTTTGAGCAAATTCATTTGCGAGTTCTCTAATACTACCTCCTATATTGTTGATTAATATATTTTTATAACCTTCAGGTGTGCTGAAATCAAGAAAAAGATTTTAATACACATACAACTTTATTCAATGATTAATATATGGATTCTAATAAATTATTAATTACAAGGAAGATTCATTAAATAGTTAATATTTCATTGACCTTACATTGAAAGGAATCCATTATTAAATTATAAAATTCAAATATAAGATAATGTATTGATACATTTAAATTAAAAAATTTTATAGCTCAATCATATGGAACAAAAGAATAGTATTTTGAGTCTGGTACTTTAGAAAAGTCTATCTGTGAATAAAGAATACATGTATAAATTTAGTTCTGATTAGCTGAACTGATGTCAATTGCATTTGTTCTTTTCCCAAAAGCACAATTTATTTCAAGCAACTAATTATGGTTTCTTTAATTTTGTTTATAATATTCATAAAATTCTCAAATCTAGAGAAGTAAAAAATTATTTTTGTAGTAAAATAATCAATTTTTTTTTTATTTCTTTTACTTTTCAAGGCAATATTATGTACCTATTTTAATCAAGATAATGAAAAAGATGATAATACATGCTAAAAATCTTGCAAAGATGATTTATCACCATTTAAAAATTGAATGTAAAAATAAAATCATAAAACCATAGCATGGGCACTTCATTTTATATTCTTAGCTTATGTAGAATTTTGGCTTCCTTCCTACATAAGCTAAGAACTTTACCTTTTTTTATACCTTTGACCTTTGTTTTCAAATCCTCCACCACCTCATCCAGCCTTTATTTTACCCATGTCTTCCTCTACATATCTTCTTTGATGCTCTTTATTATTCATTCCAGATATCTGAGCCATTGTATTCCATTTGTTTTAATTACATTTAAATTTTTTTTCTTTATACAGTTAACTTAATATTCTATATTATTCCTAATCTTCAACATATCTCCATCCCTAAATGGTCCATATTTTCCTTTTAAATGTAATAAGCAATTTTTTTTTTTTCTGAGCAGAAGTCCAAGTTTCTGCTACTTAAGTTACAATAATTTTGATTACTTGATATAATTTTAACATTCTTGAGAGTATAGCAGCTTAAGCATCAAAGATTAAGATTACTTTTCAAAAAGTAACATATGTTTCCAACAGCCAGTCTAGCCTTTATCTCAAGGGTTTTTCTTTTGATAATTGAAACAGAATATTTAAATACAGTCACTCTTTCAAAATCAAGCTGACTCAAGTTGAACCTTTCATACTCAATCTATAACAATATATTTAGTTTTTCCTCCATTAAGCAGAAGTCCCAGTCTTTGACTCCTTTGTTAGATCATTATAATTTTCAATTCAACATTTTTCAGTTCTAGACATCAAATTAACAACATCTGCAAAGGAAAAATTTCCAAGTATCGTTTTATTATTGTTCTCCCTCGATTAGAATAAAATTTTCTTATAATAAATTCCAACATTACATGTCTGTCTTAATACTGTATTGACTCTAAAATTTTTTGACAGCTCTCCCTGCATTTTTAGCTTCTGTGGTTGACAAATTTTATTAATTTTCCTGGAATTCCAAATTCATTTTAAGATAGTATACAATTTCTTTCTATTTATACAGTTGTATGGTTGCTTAAAATCAATAAAAAGTATAATTTGATGTTTTGTTCATAAGACTTACCCAGAACAGTCGACTAAATCCAAAAAGTTTATACCAAAGCCGAATGCACCAAACCTGTAAATTACTGTGCCACAATGGATTCTTGCAGCTTTCTAATGTAACTTGATGTGTGCATACAAATTTCCTTGAAATTTTTGTAACCCTTGAAGTTTTTGTGATGCTTTGCATTTATGATTGAAATATAATTTGTTATACTTTGTTTGGAGAGTGTATCAAATTGAAATATAAGTATTTAAATTATAAGTAAATTTGTCTTGAATGTGTATCAAACTGAAAAATATGAATAGTGATAAACTGAATGTTTTTCTTTTCTTTGCAAGGTATGATTAGATGAGTACTTTTATTTAATGTGTTATTTGATAAAAATTGTTGTTGAGTGTGTAATCATTTATGTAATTTATCAAGAATTCTGCAGAAATATTTGATATGTGTATGTTACCGTATAAATTATAAATACAAAACTAAAGTATTCATAAATGTGTGAGTTTTTTACAATATTGACATAGCTTTATAGCTTGTCTGTCTCTTGTACTAAATCACATTTATAGAAGATTATTGCCTTTTACAAACTCATAGGCACTGGTAAAACAGCTTGTAAAAAAGAAGTCATAAAATAGAAAAAAATTATGTATTAGTTTATCAAAATCTGATTTTTTCTAAACTACTTTTTATAAATAAAATATTATTAAAAAGAATTATTTATCAAGCACTTTAAGAAGCACATATAAAATAAGATCCACTATCAAAAACAATACTTTCATACATTCTATTGATTGCACTTCACCATAAAATTTTCCAAAGCTGAAATTGTGTCTTGTTTTAAATTTTAAGAGTCAATTGACTGATGCTTTTAAATCTTTTACATCCAGCTAAATAGCAAAGTTGTTGGATTTCTCTTTAATGACATTACCATCAATAGGAATGTTCCTTCCTCTTATTTTTCTCAACCAAGCAAGGAAAGCTTTTTTCTGCTTAGGATGCTTTGCTTCTCTACAAAATTTTCAAGATTACTGTTTCCTTTTTCAGATTTTCAAGATTTCAAAATTGTTGAGACTGTTCTTTGTCTTGCTTAACATTTTTTGTCAACTTCCAGATTTTTTTTACTTTAACTAATAAACACATTCATTTCTTAAACTGTTACAAATCTGAAATGAGATTGGCTCAATCTCTCTCAACAAAAGAAACTTCATTAATTGAATTGCTCAAATAAAAAGGAACCTACTACAGAACAAAAAGGCTATAACTTTGTAAAGAGTATTTTATCTTTTTTATACTCTAACATATAGGGAAAAAAAAGAATTTTTTCCAATTTCTTGTGTCTATGTACAAGAAACACAAAAGTTGAATTTGACACCACAGTGCTTTCAAAATTCTTTGGCATTATATAAAATAGAATCCAATAAAAAAATTGAAAAAATATCAGATCATAAAAATAAAAAAAGAAAACTATTTGCCAGAATCGAAAAGTTAACAAAAGAAAAATTTTGCAAAATTTTAGATTGTAAATGGGAGTTAAAATGGTTATTCTAAGGTACCAGGGATACTAATTTGTCAATAAGATGTTTAAAAAACAAACATATACAGTAATAATGATGATTTTAAAGGTGGATATCATTGCCACGTAAATTAAAATCCAAATTTTCTTCAAAATGTATGTTGTTTAAGTGATTTAGATTTATATCACAGTTGTTAATACCTGCTTGATATTATTATACACAATGTATTTGTAAAATGTTTGTATTCTTTTCATTAGCTGAAAGAAAATAATTATAAAAATTGATCATTATATTTTACTTGCTAAATAAAAATTGTAGTATTGATTTTTTTTTTTTATATATAATACTTTTTTAGAAAGATGTAATCTTTGTAAAATTATGTTGTTTCGCACAATTTCTGTAGTAAGGAATAATAATAATTATTTAAAATTTTAATATTTAAACTGAAAATTAGTGTGATATTCAAAGTTTGAGGAAATCGGATATTGCACATAGCGATATAATATAGGTTGACAAAATAACTGTGTTGGTTATTACATGTTTTTATGTTTCAACATTAACAGAGAAGAAAAAGTGTGCTGCAGAACAAATTCCTAAATATTGTAAACACCTAAAAAGTATACATCAGAGATTTAGTGGCTTAAATGAAATGAAATTGAGTGATGAAAAATAACTAGAAATTTTTACTAGAGATTTATTACACTTCAACAAACACTTTTACATATAACAGCATCTACATGACGAGAGAGATAACAATGAGTACTTACAAAGATGAATTCCTAATACTAAACAAGCCATGTGCCTAGCACAGCTCTCTGGTACAAGTCATCTTCATGAGAGAACAGAAATTCTCTTTGTTGGTGATCAATAAATATACACACCTCCTATCACTAGCTAAAAAATATGCAGCTTAAGTACTGCCTACTTCCATAATTAATTCATCAGCTAATACCAACATATGGAAGGTAAATATTTCTTAAAAAATCAATTCCATGGCTAAAATCTTGGATTTTATGAAAAACGGACAAAACACAAGTTTTGCCAAAAGCAGAATAAGGAAATTTAAATTTTGTTTTTAAATCTTTGTAGCAGTCTTAATAATTTCAGTGTAAACTCAGAAATTACATCTGCTTTTGGAGATTGTTGAACAAGTGGAGGTTGACAAATAAAATTAAAGAAAAAAATAGCCAACTAACTGTAGTTCTTGGCATGAAAATTGTATCAAACCTATACTGACTTGTAGGATTTGAGCAACTTCTAATTCTAAAAAATATGTTCTATAGTGGACCTACTAGTCACTAATCTTTTTTTTTTTTTTTTTTTTTTTGCATCTATTTCTAATAATTCTCATGAGTACTTTATACGAAGTACTCAAAGGCAATATTTCACAACAGTTTGCACAAGCCAATATATCAACTTTTTTTTTTTATGTATAGGGTACATAATTGCACTGCCATCCATTTGGCATAGACATTCTTTCACAAGGTTTCCAAAAGGTAACAGCTTTAATATGTTTTCCCCTCTGCATTTCTGCAGCTGAGCTGTAATCAAGTCTTCACACAAAGTCTTTCTATTTTTTTAAAGCTTGTTTTTATTTCTTTAATGGTTAGAGGTTCATAATATTCATCATTAACCACATTGTATCCATTTATCTCAACCTTCTCACTTGTATCCTGTTTAGTATCTTTAAAATAATCTGTTAATCTATCAATTGTTTTGCTTTCATCATTACTATTACAAAAATTAATTTTGGTTCATGATGCTTTTAAATTTTGAATACATTCAACTGCTATCTACTATCTCAGATTTTTCACTTTTTGTATAATATTTCTTTCCAAAGCTCTTTTTGTAAGGCAACATTTTTTATGTGATATCCTCTTTTCTTTATAGAGCTTCATTTTTTTTCTATTTCCATTTGAAAGCATTTTTTCCCAGAAAATTTTTCTCCCTTATCAGGTCCTTGCACTCATCTTTTCCTTATCCCCAGAATATCAGCAAAAAGTGTCCTACAGCATGTTTCTACATTTTTCCCGTTTTTTTCAGGGATCTCCCAGAAAAAAAAAAAGCCTTTTGATCTATCAATTATTTTGCTCTCTTCACTCATTTTCAATTTTACTGCTAAATTTTTTTCAGAAACACTCTACCTTATCTAGAGCTTATATATATATATATATATATATATATATATATATATATATATATATATTTCATGCTTTTTGGCCTTTTTTTTTAAATCTAAATCTGGCTATTTTTTTGTCTATATTTAGGCTACAAGACAATGGTCCATGTCAGCATCTGTTCTAAATCTCTTAACAGCAACAATATTTGATACATGGTTTTTTTCTACTATCTTGTTTTTTATTTTATAATTTGGTATCCAAATGTATTTATGTATTCTTTTGTGTGGGAGTTGGAAACAGGTCAAACTAGCTTTCATATTATTACCACCAAAGCCCATTTCATTGCACAAGTCATTTAGACTGAATTCACCAATAATGAACCTGAAACCTACAATAGTAGGTTCAAAACTCTGTCCCCCTTTTCTATCTTTGCATTGGATCTCCCATAACTATATGAAATAATAAGTGTTTTTGTAAAAATTCCAAAAATAATTTTAATGCAATGTAAGAATGAAATAAGTGGTTTTAACTTTCGATACATTTTCCTAAAAATAATATAAAATATGCTATATAATGTAACAAATGTACAGTATTGGTGAAATTGTATTATTACAATCACACACTGAGTTAAATATCAAACTCAATAAATAAAAAGTATAAAAATTGTGTTGTATTTTCAATTCCATTACACAGTCAATGAGGTATAATAAATATTAAAATCAAAACAAATATATAAATATGAGAAAGATCAGAAAATAAAATAAGAACTTTACCCGGGTCTTCCATCCCCAAACACAATTCCATGAGCAATAGCTAGATGCTCATCTATTATTTCATCTGGATGATTCTGATTCTGCTCAATAAGAGCCTCATCAGACATTCCCACATGCTCAAATTCATCATGCACAAAATGATGGAAAACAGCCCGCCCTACTTCAATCTCCTCTGGATCAATTTGGAGAGGAACAGCCAATACAACAGAAAGAGAGGCAAACATAATAAAACTGTAACAAAATCACTATAACAGAAATTAATCTTCAAAGTACTTTCACTGATAATATCAGTACACTTTTAACCCATTGAGAAATCACCTGGAAGAGAGAAAATAGAAGTTGATGTTCATAAAATAAATATCAAAGTTAACAATGAAAATCTTCAATTTAGGCTGGAAAAGAAAATAATGAAATACCAAACAAAAGTAGTTTAAGTCATATTTGATTTTTATTAATTTATTTTACTAGAGAAATTTATAAAACTTATCTTTAAGGTATTACACAGAATGAGACTTCAGATTACAGTATTTAACTTGTATAACCAGAATAGTTTACTCCACTCACACAATTTAAGGACCACAACTATCTCAATAGTTTCTAATCGAAATATTCTTAATATTTTAGGAAAATCAGAGCATTTGTCTGGTTTATTGTTAAGCTTAATTCAAGTTTACTTAACATGGTAGATCAGTGATATATAATGACATTTGAGAGGATAAAGTTTACAACCTGGGCCTCATTCTACAAGTCAATTTGAGTGCCAAATCTGTAGATTAATGAACATGAAATATTCTATTCATTCAACACTTTTATGACATATTCCAACGTGTGCAGTTTGTTTGCACTTTTAGTAACCCTTAAAGCTTATGTTTTATTTTCTATGTTTATTTTTAAATGGTGTGTATACGAAATTTTGATTTTCTCACAACTTAAAAGTTAGATGCTATAATTTTGTAAGTTGTTTAATTTGTAATTTATATTTTTCATTTATTTTATTTTTGAGCACCAAGGTAGGTTTGGGTAAGCACTTTGTGTTATTCTATTTAATTTACTATTTTATGTAGCAAAACATATATAATTTATTAAAAATAGAGTAGAAATATTTTAAATGTTTTCTGTTGAATTGTTTTACAGGTTTAAATTTTGAATGTATTTTAAGATGGGTACCAGTGCCTAGTTTTAAAAAGAAACAAGACTTTTCATAAAAATGTTATTTACATTATTGATTTATAGCACAGAGATTAATATCTGCTTGGTTTAATAAATTTTAATCCAAAATTTATTTTCAAAAAATTTTAAATTACAGTCACATAGTCAATAGTTACAGTCAAATTATTTCAATATAAAATTTGAGTTTTAGTATTTGTATTCAACTAGTAATAGAAAAGTATAAATAGTGATTAATTATATCTTGGAGAATTAAAAAAATAATTAATTTAAGATATTTTTTTACTTTATTTGCAATTGAATTAAAATTGCTATAACTTATATAGTTTTAAATGTAATATTTTATGTAATTTATTGAGTATCAAGTAAAATATTCAGCATGAATTTAGGTTTGCAGTGAATTATAATATGTAAACTTGAATTTTCATCAGAATGTATACTTAATATAATTAGAAGCTCAATTTTTTTTCATAAAAATGCATGTTATTTATGTTGCTCAGTTGTCTCCATGGTAGATTGCACTACACTGAATTTTTTTAAGGTAGGCAATATTGCCTGCCTTCTTAAAATCAGAGTTTTTATAAAAAAAAAAATTTTGTTGTTTAAGCTACTGATTCAGTTTGATTGCGTAGTTTTCTCCCATTGTGAACAGCATGATACTTGATTTATATTTATTTTTTATTATGTAATCCCTATATAATAAGTTTCTATAGTCATTAATATCATTCTGTCTGGTATAAAATCCACAAATTATGTGTCAAAAAAGTTTTAAATTTTGTTGCACATATTATATGTTACCCCGGTTTATCTGACAGAAAACATTCTCCATCAGGAAAGCTTGTAATATTTTAAGAAATGCCATTTATATTTCATAAAACAAACAAAATGACCGAGCTTTTATTTCAGCTAAAATCAGCTTTGTTCAATTACATTCAAAAGCACAAATTTGGTTCTTCAATAAAATATTAAAGTTGAAATTCACTATCACTTCATATTTTGCCTGGACCCAAGCTGTTTCCTTCAGAAAATATTCATATATAATCATGTGAAAGTGAAAACTTTTGAGTAACAGAATAGATTCTGAACTAAAAGCTATAGCGAAAGCAAATAAAGAAAAATGGTGACAAATGCATTAATGCAAGATGAAAATCAGAAGCATGCACAGTACAAAGGTAAAAATGTATCCAATGAGCAGTTTGAAAATAATTCATTTTATTATTAAAGAAACAAATTCTTATTTTTCAAATATGTTTAACCTTGTTTTAAAAGTTACAGACTAAAAATCAATGTTTTACTAGATCCTTATCAGAATTATCGTTTTGCTCAATCTTGTCAATTATATCAATTTATCACACATTACTATAAGATGGATTTAAAGAGATCATTTTCATAATATGTTTCTTTCTGCACAAATCATTATAGCTTTAATCATACTGAATATTTTTTATTTTATGTGACATCCATATTATCAGAAGTATTTTTGGCTATTCAGTGAAAACTTTACCACATATTACACTGCAGATTAGGCAACACTTTCTTCTTTCCTCAAAAAAAGGTCTGGTGGATAATACATGGCAATGAATTATATACTGTAAAATACGGTATAATACTTTTGTATTAAGTAATTATTATGTTTTAACATTTTGATGTTTGAAATTTAAATGTTGAAATTTCTGAAGTTCTAGTTTGAGCACAATCAGGATTTTTGAATAACAGAATATTGCACAAAGTGACGAAATTTTGATTGACGAGATAAATGTGTAGTGCTTTGCACAAAAACTTAAAATCATCCCAAATCTTTGCAGACACTTAGGATTTTACATTTAGAAATCTAGTAATTTTACCAGCCCACAAACTTTTGAACAAGCACAAACATTTGGCTGCCATCTCAGTGGTATTTATATATAATATATATACAGAAAAATATTACATATATATATACATGCATACTTACATATGTATAAACACATTTATGATTACTTATAACATGTGAGCTTTTCCTAACAGATGAACAAACATAAAAAAAAAAATTATATTTTTTCAATCATTGTATAAAATAGTCATAAACATAAAATGCTAAATGCAGCATAGTTTGAGACCTATTTAATATTTATTAATAGATAAAATTTATCACAAACATTATTTTTATATTTACAAATAAAGTAAATATGAAACTAAAATTTTATTTTTCTTGTTTAAAAATTAAACTTTAAAACTAATTTATTGCATCATGCACTCAACGTAGATTCCATAGTCAGTATGAGACAAAAAAATAACTCATAACGTCGTATTAGCTGTTATTTTTAAAGCAGGATTCATTTATTGTTTACATCATAATGAGTCATATAAGATAATTTTTACCTGCACCACGTGAATTAAATCTTGCAATTAAAATAGTTTTTACAAAAATTTTAATTCTGCAAATTTCAAAATAATAGCAGTAACTACGAATTCGTCTACAAGGTAGATAAATGAATAAAAATTACAGAACTTTTGGTCAGACAAGAAATAACATGTTCACGCAATTCAAATGGAATACAATGTAAAACTTCATAAGCAATAAAGCACAGAGAATACTGAAATTCTATTGGTTAAGACAAAACAATTTGTGTTGATTTTGCTGTTGCCAAACTTTTAACTTCCGAAAATTGCAATACTGCAAAGACAATTTTATAAAAAATATTCGAGTAACGTCAAACCAAACATCTGTTTCTAACATGTTGTTAGGGTATATTTATCAAGTAAATTGTTTTAATTTGAAACTCGAAACTGAAACTTTAAATTAATCTTACACTTTTAGACTAATCGCGAAATTTTAATCTTAGACTTATAAATAATTTAAAGAAAAAGTATCTGAATAATCCAACGAAAAATATATTTGACAATATATTCTTCTTGTTGTTTTAAAGCTCCTTCAGACCAGATCAATGAAATCCGTTACAAGAAGTATACAAATATAAATATCCTCCTAGTCATTCTAATATCTGCAAGGTAATACATACTTTTGCTGGCGTTTAAGACAAAGAGAAAACCTTTTGCTTCATCAAGAATATGTAAGACCTTTCAAAAGCTCATGAAGAGTAATATATTTTGTTCTTATGAACAATATATTCTTACTGAACAATATATTCTTAATTGGATTTAAAATATTGCTAAGGCATTTTGTATGAAGCTCTAAATCCAAAATTACCTAGCACTATCCCATTTTTTTAGTGAAGCCAGATAGTCTCTTAGGCAAGCAACAAACCTGCACATCGGGTATCTTATGGCAATGGTGTCTGTTTTGTAGATAAATGTTGTTCGTGTGTTTTGTGGATTGCTGGTGTCTTGTACATCTGCCACTTACGAAACAATCATGGGATAAATGACATCCCGCCAAGCATTGACCAATGAAAGATTATTTACAATACTAACATTATTATTTTTGTTTGCAATATATTTTATATTATACTCACTTTTTTACATAAAAATAAATCGATTTGGAGAATATTTCAAACCATGATTATTGTATAAATTAAATTATAAATGTCGTTATAAATCATTTGGAGAAAAGAATAAGTAACGAAAACATTAAATTTAATTAAAAACTTAAATGATCTAATTAGTATTAAGTGTTCTAATATAACTCTTACGGGTGAAAAACTTAAATAACATTTCCAAAGCTTAATGTTTTGATTGCAGTGTAGCTTATATGGAATAGATTTAAAAGTATTTCATTTGAAATTAATCCTTAACTAAGATCATAATGTAAATTATAGTAATTATATAGGCAGAAATGTCTGTGAAATACTTTTAACAAAACTTGCTACTTAGTAAACATTTTTTTCTATGATTTTTTGCATTAAATTAAAAATCATAATTCAATTAATAATTATATTTCATATACTAGTCTGTTCAATATAATATTTATATAATAATTAAAATTTATAGATAATAATACAAATAATTTTATTTATGATATTAATACTAATGCAAATTAATGACACATATATATAATACTATAGTAACCAAATTTTAAAATAAAATTCTGTTTAAAATAAAGAAGGCTTATTTTAGAATTAATAACAGTTTTTAAGTTAATTTTTATTAAATTACAGGAAATGTATCAGCCTAAAAATATTATTCTAGTTTTAAAAAACAAATTCAATAAGGCGGGTTTAACTGGAAGAATTACATTTAGATTTTAAAAATATTGTGAAACATCTTATCAAAGAATTATTTTTCAAAATTATTGTTGATTAATTCAGATACATTTTTATACAGTTGATATTTTTATTTTATTTGAAATAATTTTCACCACGGAATTCTACAAGTAATTGTTACTAGTTAAAAAATATAATCAAATAATAAATAATTATATTATAAATAAAATTTTAAAAAATAAATTGAACTTTTAAAATAAATTTATTTTTAAAACAAACATATAACTTCAAATTCCACAGAAAATTTAAAGCAAATTTTTATAGATAGTTTTCTTTATTTAAAAATACTGCTAAAATTTTTACTTTTAGAAATAAATTTTAAAAATGTGTGTTTGTACAAAAATATTTTAAAAGGCTTTCATCACACATTTTCTAAGGAAATTAATCTTTCATTAGTTAATTGATTTTCTTAGTCAGAATGCTCTTAATTTTAAAATGCGTATTGATTGTTTTTTTTTTTTTTTTTTTTTTTTTTTTTTTGTAGATACTTTATCTATACATATTTAGCATGTACTTATTAATATACAACTGTATTCCACATCTCTAATAATTATTACAAAATTTTAACTACAGAAAAATATTCTTAATTTCCTTAAGAAAATAATAATTTTTTTTTAGCGCTTTAATGCCTTCAGATTTAATTTTGAATTATTGATCTAACAATTACTCATATTTTTCTCAATTATGTATCTACTAAATTACTTTCATTAAATTTATTGTATACTAAACAAATGATGAAATTATTCCTTTTCTATATTAATATTAGCAGAAACAAATGTAATGATTATAATTTAAGAATTTTATTAGATATATATATATCAAAGATTCAACTAAATGCCTTGGGTTGCTGTTAAATATTTTTGAAGAGATTCTGTGAAATAAGATATTAGGTTTTATTATTCAAAATAATGGAGCAAACATTAATTTAAATAACATGTTTTTTTCTTTTGAAAAGTGTTCAGTATAATTTACGAAAAAGATATAGTTAATTGAATTATAGGTTACAATATCATGTGTAAATCTTGATTTCCTGCATAATTTTTGAAAAAAAAAAAAATAGCAAAAAACTTAATTTGATTTATTGCAATTCTAACTATTTAAAAGTTACATCCGGAACCTTAATTTGAATAATTTCTAAATATAGTTTTAGGGGATTCTGTATTTTGATGTTCATTTAAGCAAAAATAATAATATTTGGCATGCAAAATTATTTTTGGTGAAATTTCATGAGAATATAGAGGAATAATATACAGCAAATAGTTTAATTGCAAAATATATGCAAGGAATAATTATATTTTAATTGAAGAAAATATATAAATATATTAAGAAAGAATATTCTTGTTGAGAACATTATTTAATAAAATCTCAAAAAATTTGAACACTGTAAATGAAAATATATCTATCCAATAGATGTTTAGAAATTTAAAACATGTAATTGTATAAAAATTGAGTAATAAATTTTTAGTTCAGTAATCATATATTTCATACTTTTAACACGTGAAATAAATATTAAAAAGAAAAAAATTAAAAATGCAGATGATTAGTTTATATTTTTACCAATAAAGAAAGCTATTTGGTACTATTCTGCATGTGACATTTTCCTAGGTCTTCAATCATGTGACTAATCTAACCAATGAGCAGTCACATTAATTCAAAAATTACCTTTGGTTCAGTTACTTTCACTATCAGATTAAAGATGAATCCAATTTCTAATTCTCCGGTTCATGTTGATACCTAGTGGTTATTGAAATAGCCATTAACCTCTTGAACAAAGTTAATGGTGTGAATACGGGGGTAAGGATACAATGTTTTACTAACTATTATGAATACATTGTTTTAATTTAGGAAAACGTTTTTGATCCTATGAGCACGATTCCTGAAATTCCAAATAACACTACTTGGAATCACTGGATTGTTGTCAAAATTGTTCATCATAAATTTCTTTCCTTTTTTTTTTTTTTTTTTTTATCTATTCAAGACAAGTTGTGTCCCTAATTTTTGTCGTTGTAATTTTTTCAACAGAAATATGTAACAACTAGGAACTTGCATGCCATAAAATATCAGCCGATGCGTCAAAACAAATAATAATTCATCAGATAACAATTTTAAATTTAAATTAACAATACATCTAACTCTGTTTAAATACGTTCGGATTGTACTGTGAAAGTAACAGCTCTCACTGTTTTAAGGCAGTGTCTGTAATGGATTTCATATATTACATAACAAAATAAGATACTTGTCAAACAATTAAACGAAAATACCCACACAACACAAAAACGTCTACTGGACGTCCAGTGGATGTTATTTGGATGATCCACCGTGGACCAGTAGACATCCACTGGACGTCCACTGACCGTCCAGAAGACATCTATTAGACGTAATGGATGTCCACAGATAACCACTGATGGACTTTTTTTATATATGACGTCACATCATATCAATAGTGACGTCATTAATCTGACATGACAGAATGCGCATGAGCTTTCAATCATACTATTAGTTTTTGAGAATAGCCGTTTTTTGTGCAGTTCAAAATATTTTGACAGCTTATTAAAAATTTCTCATTCAACTGAATTGACAGGGTAAATATTAACAGTACTTAATTTTCAAAAACAATAATTTTTAATTTACATAACAAACATTAATGTTAAAATAAGTAACATTAGAATTAATAACAGAAATTTGACATTAAAATTTGCTCTAATTTTACAAGAATAAATTTTATTGTTATGATCTAATTTTCTGTTACATGAAATTTTGCAGATAAATTAATTTATATTGCACCGCAATTTAAAGAAATAAATTAATAGATTTCCCACACAAAATACTTTTATTAGATATTAAATGTGATTCCCTAATCTTTTCTATTATATAATTATTTTGTTATGATTTAAAATAATTTATTATGAAAATATTATTTTTCAATTTAAAACTGCCTATACTATAAAAATATATATATTTATAATATAAAAATTTCAAATAATTTTATATGTATGATTCACGATATCATACAATTGCTTAAAATATATTGTTCTTGAAATATTTGACATCAACACACATCAATAACTTTAATCAAAATAGAAAATACAATAATTTACAAGAAAATTGCATGTGTATGCTGAATAAATATATTCTTTTTGAGTAGTATTAAATGTTAGGACATAAGTTTTAAGAAATAAATAGTAAAATTTTATATTTTATCTTATCAATTTGCAAAATTTTCTATTCATTTTTTATTTCATAACTGCTTTTAAAAATATATTGTTTTTATAAGTTACAATTAAAAACGTTTAACATTTCAAAGACAGAAATTTGTTTGGGCTGAAGTTTGCTAAATAATGTGAAATATGCTTAAAAGAATATGTAGACATAATAATGAAAAGAAAATGTAATGTGAAAACACAGGAGTTTTGCAAAATGAGTAAAATCAAAACCCAAGATTTACTGCATCAAAGACTATATTAAGATAAAAAATCAAAATTAGAGAAACAAATTAAAAATTCAAAAGTTTAACCAAATATCAAATTAGCAGATAAATATTTCAAATTCTATTTTAGAGAATGAAACTAATGTGTTTAAGAAAATTATAACTTTTATAGTGTTATAAGTTAATGAAGTATTCAATTATAGTAATAAAATGTGTATTTTAAATTGAATTCAAAACATCATATGAATATAACAATTTATTATACAATTTTTTCATTCCATTAAGAAATCTAACTTATGTATGGCGTGAACACTTTTTAATGCATGATATTCTTATTACATCAATAATACTGGCCAAACGCAGCATTCATATTTACAATCCTTAAAGGAAAATAAACATTTTGAAATTTCAAAGTAACAATTATAACAATTCTAAACTAAAGCTGTAAACACACAATCTGCTGATTAGTGAATGCATTTTTTAAGTTATTAGATTTCTTTAGTATTATTATTAAAAAATTTTAAAAATCAGTTAAAATGTAGTAGCAATTTGTGTAGAACATTCATTATCAATAATTGAACTAAATTAGAATATATTAATACTCATATTCACTATACTTCAAAAATATTTTAATGAAATCACTTCCCAATTACAGGAAATTATAAGGGATATATTCTAATTTTCAAAAATTTCTTTAAAATTTCTATTTGAATTCAAAATTTAAAGTCACTGGAGAAGGGAAATGAAATTATTTATACTACATGGAGAAACAAGTGAAAACTCTCAATGGATCTCAAAATCAAAAAAATACATTGAAATTTAGAAAAAACTGATTGATTTACAAATTGAAATAATTTGAATTTTAAAATTTAATTTAAAATAATACATATATATTATATTTCACATATAAAAATTAGCAAAGAAATTTTGTTTAATTATATTTAACATGTTTAAAAATTTATCATAAAGAGGATACTCAAATATTTCAAAGCAAATACATTCCTCATTTGTTAGTATTTATTTATTTATTTGACCTTTTCTTTCTCTTCTTTTCTTAACGCTATTCAAAAAATAAAGACTATAAACATCAGTTGCACCAAAAGATTGTTTCATTTAAACTCATAAAAATCAGTACCGGAGGTAGATATGTAGGTGGTTTTTCGGAGTACCTGGAGCTGAGAAAAACTAGCCAACCGAAGAAACATAGCTTACAGAAGAAGCTAGACTAACCATAAAGCAAGGAATAGCTACTCCTAGCTCTATGGAAAGAACTCGGGATTTTCAGGTATTTTTCGGAACCAGAATTCAAATCACGATGTTGTATTTTTTAAATTGTATAATTCACCAAGACGTCCTTTGTAAAGCTGCAATAAATATTACCCATGTACTTAATGAGGTTTCAAAACTAATTTATATGATTCTATCTCGGGGCTTGGTACACCGATAATTCGAAGAATTTCTGATTGAAGTCGACGCAGATTATTCTGACTTTCTTTACCACACGAAAATAATATGGTTAAGTTGTGGATATGCATTTAAACGAGTTTGGAATGTAAAAGAGGAAATACATGATTTCTTAAAGAATAAATCAGACAAATGATCTGATTTCCAAATTTTTGAAGACAAAGATTTCCATACCGATTTTGCATTTTTTACCGATTTGCTCGAACATTATAACAAATTAAGCAAAAAACTGCAAAGAAAGAACTAATTTATAGATGAGACTTGGGTTTGTCTGAAGTCATTTAAAACTTAATTTTTTCTGTTTTATAATTTCATAGTGAAGAACGGTTTAACTCTCCCACGTTTAAAATCTATGTCACCTGTCAGTAAGAATAAACTAAAAGATTTCAGTCAGGCATTGAAAAAACTTCCCGCAGAATTTGAAACTTGGTTTTAAGATTTTAAGAACATTTAAGCATCGTTAGATGTTTTCTCGATGCCGTTTAATGTTGACCTGGAAAATGTATCTCCAGAATTACAGTTGGAAATTATTGAAATGCAGTGTAATACTCATTTAAAGCAATTGTTCTTGAATTCCTTAAAATTGGATTTTTATGGAGCACTGCCGAAAGCTGAATTTCCAAAGATGATTGCTCACGCCCAGAAAAAGACCATGAAATTGCATAACTTTGAATCAACATAAAATTTCTCAAAAACTTAATCAGAAACCGATTGACTGACGAACACATTTCCCCTCGGCTGAAGGTTGATTCTTCACAGCTGGAATTTGCTCTCGAAAATATTATGAAAAATCAAGAACTATTCTATAAGTTTAACATGTCAGAGCCTTCGGATAAAAGTTCAAATAAATATTACTTAAGGTAAAAAGTAATTTGTAACATTTATGTGTAATGTTTTTATAATATTATGATTTTCAATCATAATATTATTAAAACGAACAATCATAATATTAAAAAAGCTTTAACACAAATGGATTTTTTCTATAATTCTCGCCTTCCTCTAGAATTTCTTAAACTTTGTGCCTCCCCCCCCCCCATTAAAAGAGTTTGCTCACCACAGCTCTAGACTAACATTAAAGACTGGTCACCTTCACTGTGATTGTTGTTATTTTGATTGACTTTACTAAGTCACTCGATGTCGGGTGGTGGTATATTTATACCTGACTTGGCGTGAAATCTACGAGTTTCACCAAACTTCTAGAAGGTTGTAGGCCAACTCGCCTAATATTGGTCTTAAAGATTCGGTGATGGATTTTTCCAACATTATTAAGTATCTCTTCTCGCCAAGTGGTCACCAAATCTTTCGAAATGCTTTTTTTTTTTTAACATACCTGAATTGTGCAGTTTTTGCCCAAAACTGATTATTTCCGATCTGTCTGAGATATTTAAAGACAAACACAAATAAATTTGCAACAATATATATATATATATATATATATATATATATATATATATATTACAAGAATTAATACAGATTTTTAAAAATTCCGGAATGCATTAATATATATATATATATATATTTTGCAATTAAGTAATTTATATGAATATATTTTAATACTACTTTTTAAATTGTGTTGATAGCTTGCTTGCATTTTATTTTAAATTTATAGTTATTATAAAAATAATTATGGCAAATATTTATTTTTAAAATATAATTATTATCTATTCAATACGAAGATATAGTTGAATCCTAGCAGAGTCCACACACTTTGCGCGAATAACTTTGGTTGGCAATAAATTTTGCCAACCAAAATTATTCGCTTTTTGATAATCCTGCTTTTACTCATTAAGCCCCTATTACATTAGAGTTGCCGATATTTCATTTTGAGCAACTCCCATAGACTTAACATTATGTGACGTCACAGCTCGATTTTCGGCAACTCGAGCTCATCGTCCAATGAATGTTCGAGATTTCTATTAGGTTTGCTATAAGTAAATAGCTGTTTTACTAGATTTATTAACAGATCGCTTTTCTGGCTAACATTTTTATGGTTGCCATATTTTACTCTGTAGGTGTCCAGATTTCATGATGAATTCTTATTTGGGAATTTAATTTGTAGCCAAAATTTGTTTACATTACGCCATCTTGCTATTGTTTCACTCAATTTTAGCGTTTGAAACTTCACGTTTAGAATGATCAAGAGCTAATCTTTGTCGAAGTGAAAAGGAAAATATCTGGTTAAAAAATTTCTTAAAACTTTTGAGTTAATTTCCTAAATAAATAATATTATCAAGGCCTTATATAAATAATATTATCAAGATTCCTTAAATAAATACCGTATTTTCCTGAATATAATCCGCGGATTATGTGTTAAAAAAAGTTCCGAATTTCGTTGTGCGTGTTATACGCCGCCGCGGATTATCTGATAAAAAAAAACATTCTCCATCAGAAAAGCTTACAAGAAAGTTTTGAAAGAAATACTCTTTATATTTCAAAATTATCGCTTTTGATCGATCTCGTGCTTTCATCTCAAGTTTATCGCACTCTGCGATGAACTGGATCTAGACTGATATTTTTCGTAATAAATGCTCTTTTTCTATACAATTTATTAAATTTTTTATCCTACTGTGCATTTTTTTATTTTATGTGATATCTATATTATCAGCAGTACATATTTTAGACTATTCGCCGAAAAAAAATTGCCACGGATTATACGCCGCTGCGGATTATGCGACGTTTTTTTCCCCTTTTACTCGAAGAAACGGCCGTGCGGATAATACGCCGCTGCGGATTATATACAGGAAAATTCGGTAATATTATCAAGACCTAAATAAATAATATTCCTTCCTTAAATAAATAATATTATCAAGACCTAAAACAAAACTGGTATTTTGAAATAATATTTATTTATAGTTTTAATAAAATTAAGAGATCACTCAAACAACACAGGTGAAAATTCTTATCACGTGTAAACACATCTTTATAACGACGATATTTTAACATCAATGCGGACGCTATTTCATCATACGTTCTTTGTTTTAATTTAGTAAATTTATATTGGGAATCTGAGTTATCCCATATATGAGGCTTTACTCTTATCATTTCAATAAAATCAATTTCCATTTCTTTTGTCCATTCAACACAGATATTTGCCATTTTCAAGTATATATATTTATCACATGCACTCATTAACAATAATGAAAACATGTTATTTCTTGGCATCTTATTGTTTCCGCTTGGCGAAAGTAAAAGACAACACCAGTTCCGTTGATCATCTATTGGCGATCGAATTGCTCGAGTTGCTGCTGCATGCACAAAAAAATTGCTCATTTTCGGCAATTCATAACGCCAATAACTTTCATTTGGCATAAAATTTGGCGAAAACTTGGCAATGAGCAAATTTCAAATGCGCAGCTGTAAAAAAATATCTGAAATATCATTGGACGACGTGTCCGAGTTGCCCAAAATCGAGCTGTGACGTCACGTAATGTTAAGTCTATGGGAGTTGCTCAAAATGAAATATCGGCAACTCTAATGTAATAGGGGCTTTAGATAAATGTAACTATTTCTTGAATTCTTATTTCGCCATTTTGTTTTGCCTTAGCGCTTTTTTTTTTAGTTTGTCACCAAGGGTATGGGCTTTCCAAGGATTTTATCCAAAGATGTAGTTCAATGAATGCTTAAATAAATCAAATGTTTTGTTAAATAAGCAGTCAATATTGACTGATGAACAATATCTGAAAACTGGTATTGCTCATCAATCAAAATGTAAACAAGAATTCAAAATGATGTAAATAAAGTTTCATTGGTTTAACTGAATAATGACATCACCTACTACGTCATAGTTTTATCAAGTTGAATTTGGCGTGAATTTCCTGGACCATGTCGCTGTTGTTTCCTATGGGCAAAAAGTTGGTAGAATCCCTGAATCGACGTCTGATTTGTTAAAATTTCGTTTATCTCACCAAATCTCGCTCTCCTTGGTAAACCCGAAGAGTTTGCCAAGGATTATTATAGAAGTACCATTGTGAAAAATATTGTATGCTTCTATATATTATATTTCTAATATTCTCTCTATATTATAATATATAAAATATTGTAGAATACTCTTTTTTTTTGTTTTTTTTTATATATGTTATCTAATTTGGAAATAAAGCAATCAAAATCCATTAATAATTCAGTTTTTTTATACTTACAAATGAACTATTCTAATGAAGAAATAAGAAGAACAAGAAATATCAGAAGTGCGTGAAAATAATGACGTAAAAATTATATCCAATCATATTTTTTCAGAACCTAATTATCTCCGCCTAAATATTAACGTCATATGCGGATTAGATAAACCATATCGTAATTGTAATCGCTTCGCTTGGCAGTCATTTGGCAAGAATAGAGTGAAAATTGGCGATATTCCACAATGTAAACAAAACGGACAGTCAAAAGGAGATATATCTCCCTATAACGGAGAAATGAAATTTTTACATTTATTTTAAAGTATTTTAAAATGGATAATTTAGACGCAAATATGGGTCACTATGCTAGAACTTTAAATGAAATGGAGAAAGAAAAATTATTAGCTGATAAAATACTAATATCGGAATTCAAGCAAAATAAATTAGAAAATGAGGCTAAAAAGAATTGGGATCTGTTTTATAAAAGAAATAAAGCTAATTTCTTCAAAGATAGGCATTGGACAAAACGAGAATTTGAAGAACTTACTTGTTTTGTAGTAAGTATTAATAGGATTTTATATTTATCTTAATTTTTTTATAATGCAAATATTCAGTTTCAGAATTTTAATTTTATAAAGATCAATCTGACAAAATTAACGCCCGAAAAAGAATTTGATTTTGCAAACTGTACCAACTACTATGTTAAATTCCCTTTTACAATGATTTTTTTCACTTGCCCTTATAATCTAGGAATTCTTTGGATCTTAATATTTTGTCATTTGCTGCTTTAAATATATGATAAATGTATTTATATTAAACATATATCACTTTAAAGTATACATCATTAAACATTTTTTTTTACTACTTTTTGATTTTTATGGACCTCACAACAGACTGCTTAATCATTAAAAAACAAAAAACAGCCTAATAATAGCCAACTATAAGCACTTTTGATTTAATGAACTATGTGATATCATAATTTTTTTTGAATTTTCTAATCAATGAGGACAATGCTATTTACTTTTCCAAGTGAAAGATGTATTGCCTCATAACTGAATACATGTATAGGGACACAAAATAAAATTCATAGAAAAAATAAATTCATCTACATATATGTAGATGAAAATATTTGAAGGTGCAATATGAAAAATTGTAACCAAAAAAGAATATGTAAGGCATCACTCTACATTATTTGAAGTTTATCTTATGATATTCATATGTTGAACATTTAATGAAAAAGATAAGCTTTTTTTTATATTGTACTGTATTTGAGAATTTTAAAAATATGAAATCCATAAACTATACATGAGTAGTTCTAACTTGTTGATAATGTAAGTATTGCTTTGATAGTATGAACCAAAATAACAAATTAGTACTATTTTTTTTCTCCAATGGTGGGCACTTGGGGGATTAACCCTTTCGCGTCACTACAAGGCCGGAAGCTGCTACTCATTTATCGTTACCTGGTGGGCACCTGTGAACCAAGTCAAGGAGGCGAGTAGCACTGCCCACGTCAAACCACAAACCCGTTTATAGGGCAGGCCACATTCATTCATCATCTGAGGAAAGGAAAAGAGATGCATAGAAGAGAAAGAACATCCATGCCCGAGCCGGGATTCAAACCCAGGTCCTCCCCATCTGTAGTCAGTTATGCTAACTACTAGACAAGCTGGGTGGCACAAATTAGTTCTATTTATTTAAAGGTTTAACAGTATTTATTGTCAAATTTAATTTGTTGTATTTTATATAGTATTTAATTCAAAATATTGTTGTGTAATATAGGCTATCACATTAATAACATTCAATAATGTAAGTATTGCTTTGAAGTGTGACTCAGGATAACTAATTAGTACCATTTATTTAAATATGTAACTGTGTTTATTGCCAGACATATTTATTTTGTTTTATATAATATTTGATTCAAAATATTGTCCTGTCTATTTTAATTTAGAATATCAAATAAATAATACAATATAGTTTAACTAGTTTGAAACATATTTGAAATTATTTTGATTAAAGTAGCAATTAAAGTGTTGAAATTAAATTTCAAATTATGTAGAGCTTCACACCATTATGATACATTTTTTTTTTATATTACACATTTAAATCTGATATGTCATATTTGTAAAGAGTACATAAGAAATTTTAAATAGAAAAAATACAATAATGTCAGGAGAATTCTTGTAAAAAAAGAAATTCAAAGTTTAAGAAAAAAGCAATGTAAAAAACCAAATTAAATTGCATTGTTTCTTTTATCATATTGGCAAATGATTCTTATATACAGTTTTTTAAAATCATATAGAGTTGACTCTTATTTTTGCTAACTTATAGGAACCTGTAAAACAGTTTAAAAATAGAAAAAAATATATAAAATTTTTAAAATCTGATATTTTTTACAAAATTACTATTTCTTTATAAATAAAATACTATTAGAAACAATTACTTATAATTCATTAAACGAAACATATCAGAATAAGATTCATACTCAATAGTACTTACTTTCATTTCATTGATGAAAAATCAATCAGGCAAAGTAATCATTTATCCTGTGTTTAAAAACTACATTTTTAAAATACATTTTCCATTTTTATTCAACATATAAATGTATTTTGTTAATTTTTTCCATAAAAAAGTACCTTAATCCTGTTAGCTATTCGGTTGCTTGTTTTGCAGACAATCTTTGCACTACATCATTTTCTTATTTGATTTCTGAAAACTTTTTTTGTTCTCATTCATTATATTCTCAACAATTTCATTATCTGATAATTCTTCCATTGAAATTACATGCAAGTCTAAATCCTCGTAATTCAATTCTATATTCTCATATATTTAAGTTACTTATAAATGCTTGGCAGAAATTTCAGGTAGCAAAGGAATTCTTTGTTGGAGTTCATGGTTGAATGATTGATCTTCACTCAAGTTATCTGATAAATTACCTTGGTTTCCATCAATTACAATGATTTCTTTAATAAAGCCTGCATGTTAAAATGCTCTCAATATTGTCTTTCCTTCAACATCATTCTAAGAATTGATTGATTAATGCATTTCTTCTATAAGGTTAATTTTATAAGGCTGCTCTTACTCTAGCCCATAATTACTCATTGAAAAGTACCTCATGATATTTACTCTTTAAGCTGTTGATTATACCTGTAAGAAAGAAGTTAAATTAAATGAAACTCAACTATTAAATTCAAGATTAACGATTTTTTCGAGGGGAGCATTTTTGCTTGTACTGTTTCCATGTTTTTAAAATTATTAAAAGGCTGTACTTGGATTCCATATTATTTGACTTTGTCTTATTTAATATTTTTTTGTCTACTTCTTTTAGATTTTCTTTTTCACTTCAACTAATAAACAAGTCTGTTTCATCAACTGCAACATAATTAAACTTCAGGGCTAGGTATAGGGAAGCATGCTGGTGGAATAAATCTTTAATGGAAGTGACTCAATCTCCCTCTCAATAAATGAAACTGCATAAATTGTATGAATTAGAATAACAGCACTTAAACCTTTAAAGAGTTTCTCCCTTTATTTGTTCTTACACACTTCTTTCCCATTGAATGTGTGATATTTATGTGTCTTTGATTAATGTTTCAACTATGCCTGCCTGTTTCACTTCATTATTCAAGAATAAATTAAATTCTCAAGAATAAAAAAAGAATGGAAAAAATTCAAATAAAAAATTAAAAGATATCAGATTATAAAAAATATAAAAACTGACTAGAAAATTATTTGTCAAAAGTAAAAGTTTTCAAAAAAGAGATTTTTCAAAATATTAGTTTTTAAATGGGAGTTAAAATTATCATTACGTCTATGGTGTTAGGGTAGTCATTAGCCAATAGTTCATAAAAACTAATGATTAGTCCTGATCCTAGTAAAACTAATTACTGCTGTAAAACTAGTAGTGAGTGTTCGTAAATTAAAGGTTTGTAAAAATGAGCTTTTACTGTACTTTGTTACATGCTTTTAAAAAACTGTAAAAGAGATAAATCTAAATAATTAAACAAATAAGTAATTAAAAAAGGAATCGCCTTTATTTTTTAAGGCAAGTTGTTTATTCTTTAATTATATTTTACAATATTTTATTGTTATATTTTAATGTAAAATTAAAAAAAAAAAAAAAAAAAAAAAAAAAAAAAAAAAAAAAAAAAAAAA
Organism: Latrodectus geometricus; assembly: GCA_026290005.1. NCBI lineage: Eukaryota > Metazoa > Arthropoda > Arachnida > Araneae > Theridiidae > Latrodectus > Latrodectus geometricus. The sequence goes on from JAPDSC010152316.1 coordinate 39,383, forward strand.
ATTGAGTTATAATCTCAATAAGTTAAAAAATTTCAAATGTTTTGCTTAAAACCATTATCTTTTTAATTATTTGTTTAAACTATTACTGTATTTGTTTTAACTATTATTGTATAAAAAATTTTACTTCCATTTTTTTCAATAATGTTTATCTGATACATTCTTTTTATTTAAAGGAAAAAGAAAAGCAAAATGTTCTTCTAGAAATTGGCTGTGGAGCTGGTAATTTTATATTTCCACTTATATCAGAAGGGTCAAATTTTTATTTTCATGTTTGTGATTTCTCACCTGAAGCTGTTCAGTTAGTAAAAGTAAGATTGATATCAACTCAGAAACTTGTAAAGCAAAAAATTACAAAATATTAAATTTAAATCTTGTCAAAATGATAACATGAAAATAGTTTTAAATATTATTCATGCTCTTTAATCTGTCACATTTGCTTTTTTTTTTCTCATTTTGTTTTGTAGTTTGTTAATTCTTACATTGAAAACAAGAAATTTTGGACTATTTAAACATGTCTGTTGCCCATTAACTTAAGAAAAAAATTACAGCACAATAGAGTCATAGCATTTGGAGAAACGATATAACTTGCATTATTAAAATTACATTAATAATATATAACCTCTTTGGTGCAAATTATCTATGGCTTATTATTACTGTTAGAAACAAACATTTTTGAACTCTTGAAATTTGTCACAAAAGTAAATGTAACAAAAAGTTTACATTAGAGTATTAGAAGCTCTTAACGCAAAGAAAATTGGTGTCCTACCAATTACATTTGTAAACTCAATTGTCTTTTTTATGAAAATTATCCATAACTTAACACAACTAAATAAAGAACATTTAATTATATAAGAAGTAAAAATAAGAACTATATTTAATATGAAGCTGATCATTTTCTTTTTACAAACCAACTTTTCTTTTTTATGATGATAAATTAAAATGAAATTGGAAAATAATTTATAATAAAATTTCAATGACAAGTCAATGTTTTTAACATACAAAAGAAGTGAAAACAATTAATTGGTATTTTTTTGTTAAGATACTAGAAAACCATGTACATATGTATCAGAAAATATGAACTTGGCACAACCCATTTTGGACCTTGCACCACAAAACCCAACCAACCAAACCAGAATACATGAACATATATATCCTTAAAAAATCATAACTACATCTTATAACTCCTAATAATGAACAGAAATTGTTAATATATATATATATATATTCGAGGTTAATATGCAACCTTTTCGCAATTTCAAATTTGTCATATTTTGTTTTATAATTGTTTTCTAACTAATAATGAATGCTTTATTGAAAAAATTATTATCTATTGTCTAATAAGAGAAAAAAATCTTAAATAAAAACATGGAATCACGTGAAATATAATAAATAATTCAGGAAAATAATGAAATATAATAAGTCTGTCATAAATTTTAAATACATATTTAGGATTATTTTCATAAGTAATTTGTAACCATTATTTATATGTTTCTATTAAGTAACAGAAAAAAAGGTATTTTATCTTTAACTTGTATCTGTAATGAATTTTGTACAGTTTGGATCTAAAATTATTTGAAAAATATATCTTATTTATTTCTATTCTAAAGTTAATTTATCTCTCATTTAGATCCCATTGTAACTTTCTACTATTTTCAGAATAATCCTTTGTATAATCCTGATATTTGTCATGCGTTTGTGTGTGATGTCACAAAGGATGATTTAACAAACAATATTCCTTTGGATTCTGTGGATGTAGCAACAATGATCTTCGTTCTTTCATCCGTGCATCCAAGGAAAATGATTGATGCATTGAAAAATATTTATAAGGTATATTGGTGTATTTTAAAATTCAATTATTAAATGTTATGTAAAAAATTATTAAATACATTTATAAATTCATATCTAATGCTATAATGAATAATCAAAACAAATACATCATTATCATAGATGTTTCTGTTCTTATAAAGCCTGGTCTTTTTTAAAGTGAAATTTATCCTTTCTGTTGGTATTTTTTGTTTGTAATCATTGATTCTAAACATTTTCAAACTCTCTGTTCTTTCCACTTAATTTTAGATCTTCCTCAATTTTTTGATGCACCTGTATTTCAGTCTAATAATTTTTTCATAATTCTTTTCTCATCTAGCTTCAATATATGTCCAAACTATTGGATTCTTTTTTTTTTTCTTATAGTTGTAATAATATCAAATTATTTATATTTTTAGAACTCTATTATTTATATTTATAGAACTTATTCTAATCCTCTAGCCACCATTTTCACAAATTGCTCTAAAAATCTTATGCAGTATTTTCCTTTCTCATATTTTTAAAAAAAAGTTTCATAAAAACATGAATGTGGAAATATCAGCATTTGCCTCTGAATATCTCTTTATCTTTGGATTTTAAAAAATATCGAAAATCATCTAAGTCTTAAAATATTTAATATTTAGAGGTTTTCAAAAAGTAAAAATAAGGGGAATATAATCAAGATTTTAAGAATTGATTGTGTATGTTGATAATCCTTTTAAAATAATTTAAAAAATAACCTATTAAGTGTGGAAGAGTTTTGCAAAAAATAATTAATTCTATATTAATTTCATTTCCAAAATTTTGTGCCATTTGTTGTCCATTTGCAATGTATTTTTCGTATAGGATAAAACTTAAAATGATGTTTTTTTACCAAATGTTTTAGCAGAAAATTTTCAGTAAATAAACAATAAAATTAAACAATATCATTTGATATTTTTTCCTTTTATTTAGAAATGAGTTGAGACAAAATAAAAATACAAATTTGGTTTATTATGATTCATATCTCATACAAATTTCATTGTAATTTATATGTTTTTCTAATATCATTGATGTTTTACAAGAAAAAATAATTTCATTAGAGAGCATATAAAAGTGAACCATCTGTGAATTATTTTGTTTCGGGAGTTTAACCTAATTACTTATTAGATAAAAATGTTAGATAACTTAAATATTTATTATGGGATACTACTATATTTTTAGGTATTAAAACCAGGTGGTATGCTTCTTTTTCGTGATTATGGGTTGTATGATCAAGCGATGTTGCGTTTTAAGCCTGGCCATAAGTTAAGTGAAAATTTTTATGTTAGACAAGATGGCACTAGGGCTTTTTATTTTTCTGAAGGTAAGTACGTATTTTAATATGTGCTCTGAATTTTCTATAGAGTTGCTTAATTTTGAGACTATAAAAATTTAAAAAATTCTGTCTAAAAAAACTATGAAAATTTACTTAATATTTGACGTTCTTATTATATATTTTATTATAATCAGTTGTTTATAATTCGTTTTGTAACAAATATAATATCATAAAAATTTTTTAATAAAATAGGATGTATGAATATTTTAGAAAGGTTTTAGAGAAATGTAAATTTCCATAACTATCATAAGGAGAATACTGATTAAAATAAGAAATTTTTATGGAGTAGAAATAAGCAATCCTTTCGCAAACTTGTTCCTAAGAACGTGTTCGTTCTGCAGGACATGTGAATGACAATTTAGAAAAAAGAGCGGTAACTGTATTTTGGAATTCTTTTTCTTCTGGCTACCACAATAGTTCATGGTTCTGCTCATCAGTCAGAAAGTATCTACAGTTGAATTTTTTACTCCAGTATTCTTTCATTCTTAGTCACTTCTAGCTTAGTCAACAACTTGCTTCTCTGAACTCTATTCTTTTTGACTCACTCTTTCCTTCTTGGTGACATCAACTGTTAGCAACTTAACCCATCATCTTTCATTTCGATAATTTTTAATTGTATAAATATATGTAATAATACCAACAAATTATTTTCCCCAGACTTTATAAAAATATTCCCAGACTTATAACTTATTTATTTCAAATGTTTTTTATTTATATTTATCAATTTATAACTAAATTCATTGTTGAAAATAAACTTCAGCTATTAGGAATGTACAGTAAGTGAGGGGTTGTTAATGTGATCTCCTAAATGAAAGGTTTTGCTCATCTCTATGTTGATACAAAGAGTTACGAAAATTTAATTTCACTAAGAGAATTATAAAAAGTGCTCATTTGCCAGAAGATGAAATTTATAAAATTAGGGTACTGATTTTTATTTTAAAGAAAGGAATAGGAAAATGTGATACAAAGAATAGCAAAATTAAATTTGATTAACTATTGTTAAAAATGTTCAACTGACCTAAATGACATGAAATTTCGATGATTGCTCACTATGAAATAAAATTAAACAATTAGTAAACAGCCTTCTGTAAAAGTTCTAATGACAATATTCTCTAATTTTGCTAACATTAAAACCTTTGTTTCAAAATAGCTTATCTTATTGATTCCTAGTATAAATAAATATTGATTACCAGTGACACCTCATTTCCATCCAATAATTGAATTTTATGAAAAAATTATACTCATCACCTATCTGCTATATATATATTTTTATTATTATTATTTTTTTTTTACATTTATCTATGATAAATGAAGAGTGCATCATAAAAAAGAGCCAATTTCTAAATTGTGTATCATTTTGAGCAGTAACATGATTTTTACTCCTAAATTAGAAATACCTTATTGAAAGATATACAAATTCTGATAAATTAAAATAAATAAGTTTTGTAATGACTCAATAAAAAATATTAGGAGGCTTCAAATTACAGCACATTCACACATATCCAAGCTTGCATAGTAACCACCAACAAAACTTATTAGGACCCAGCAACTCGTATAATAGAGCTAGTTTAAAATGTGGCTTATGGCATCATGACTGTATAATGTGAGAACAGTTTTGAGGTACTACTTTATGCATAGTTTAAGTGTAGATCAGTGCATAGAATAAATGACACTTGCATTGAAAAATGATTATCCACATATGATTATATTTAGGTTATACAGGGTAAAAAAAAAAAAGTTAGTTTACCCTGGAGATCACTATGAGAGAAGTAAGACCGTGAAAACATTGAAGAAACAAATGTTTGATGAAGACCAGCAGGTAGAGGATACCTTGCACCTTCATACAACACAATTCATTCCATTATAACAGACCATTCACGCAAAAGGAAACTTTGTTTTCTCTGGATGTCACATAGTCTGACTAAAGAGCAGTTGACATATTGTGTGACTGTAGAAATATGCTTAAAATGTTTGATAAGGAACAATATTGGTATGTAAACAGCATTGCCCTAAGTCTTGTCTGTATTATTACAATGTAACAACCAAGGCTCAAAACAAAGTTTGGGTGTTTGATGATGGAGATACACTTATAAATGTCAGGGAATCTTAATCTGTTTAGGAAAAAGTAATAGCTGTATTTTTCAAATTGAGTTGAATTGTAGAGCAAGTTTTTAAAGACACAAATAGGTAGTCACAGCTAAGTGGTACACTGAATATTGCCTATCTAAAGTCATTGTCCATTAAAAACCTGTGCCCTAAATCAATAATGACTCCTGATTTCTTCATCATGACAGTGTTTTAACTCACCAAAGCTTGCACTGAGTATTTGACCACTGCAGCATTAAAACTTCTTGAACACTCTTTACAATAGGGCATATTTCTCTCTGTGATTTCATACTATTCCTGCACCTGAAAAAAGGAACTAAAAGAAGAACGATTTGATAATGGCGAGAACCGTCTAAGGGTTTGGAACAAAGTCTGTGCCTTATTCCTGAATGAAACTCAGCAAAGCTGGTTTAAGGTCTGGTTTCAGTGTATGGAAAAGTATATTGAATGTGACAGAAATTTTTTTTAAAAGAATTCAATAAATAAAATTATGTTGCAAAACTTATGGTACCTTTGTACATCTATTTAAATATTAATCCATTCCAGTTTGCTTATTTGTTAGTTTTTTAACTAAGTAAACATACCTAATTTGAAAACTTGCATAATTTACTAATTAACAAGGTAATATCAATAATTGTAACTTTCTTTATTATTTTTGGGTTAGTAAGTGTAATTAACTGAATAACACAACTCCAATATCAACTTAACCTGACTAGATATTTATTATGCAAATATTAAAATCATCACCTTGTGACAAGATATTAGCTTTATATAATTCAGTGAATTACACAGCAAAATATTGCTGGGATGTTATTCTTGCAAATGCAGTGAAGTATCAACAAATTTCTCTAATGTGGCTCACTGTGCTTTAGTAGCAGAACACTGCTCTCCAGGGTGAAAGGTCCAGGGTTCAATCCCAGTCAAGTGTTGAACAACAGTAAATCGATGTAGTGCTTCTGTCAGGGTGTGTGCTTGAGGATTTTCTTGTTTCCTCTCTTGTGATACTTGGATACAGCTCATTACCCATGAAAAGTCTTCAACCATTAGTTGTCTATTACATAGTGTCATATTAGCCTAATGTGAAGAACTATACAACCATTTCAAATTTTGTATTTAAATTAAAACGTGTTTATTTAAATTAGTATTTAAAATAAAGAGTAATTTAAATTGATTTGCTTCATTTTTAAACTTAAATTTTGTTTTCATCAAAAAAACTCTGTAAATCATTTAAAATATTTATTTTTATGAATATTTACATTACATTTTATGTGTTAAATGTTTTATAATTTTGATGAAAAGTTTATCTGTATTATTTAAAAATATATTTCTATTAAAATATATATTTTGCATTATATATTTTTTTATTTATTTTCCAGAATATCTTGGAAAATTGTGTACAGAAGCAGGATTTGAAATAATTGCCAATAATTATGTTACTAGAGAAACTGTTAACCACAAAGAAAATATTTGTGTACCAAGAATTTTTATTCAAGGAAAATTTCTGAAACCCAGATAACAAAAATTATTTTTAAATAAAGAATTTATTTAAAATAAAAGTAATTTTTTTTTATTGAGTAAATTGAAACAAGAAAATTAACTACACTCCTTTTTAAGTCACCTAATTTTTTACTTCATTTTGTATTTTCATTCTTAGAAAGCTTTCCTGTTAAGATCTTTATTTAATTGCTGTAAAATAGAAATATTTAATATCAAAATAATTTTTTCTTCCAAGTAAAAAAACTAGCTCTGTGGTGAATATCTTACAATTAAAAGTGATTGCTTAATATTTATTCAGCAATTAGGTGAATTATGGGATACAGTAATTCTCTACATGGTCTTTTAATTATATCAATTGCTTGTAATAGTACTCTCTTCTGCAAACTTTAGCCAAATCTATTGTTGCCATATTAATCTGGATTTGATGCATCAATGATTTTCATGAAATTTCCTTTTTGCAAATCATACCCAAATTTTTTTTAATAATGCCCAAAGTTTATCTGTATGATTAGAATTTTATTTATAAACCCTTATTCTGAAACTTTTTTTAAATAATGACCATAGGTCATGTAAATCTGACCTAGGATCGAAGAGTATATTTTAGTTGAAACACAGAAATAATCAGACATAACATAAAATTGACTTTGCATTTATTGCGCTTCATTTTGGTATTCACTATCAAGTCAACTAATTAATACTAACTTGCTCATTAAATTTTTAGTTTTAAACATAATCTATTAAGCTTCAACAAGAATGTCTTTTAAAAACAGAAATCTTGTGTGTATGTTGCTCTTTAATTTTTATTTTACAATTATATTAATGTACCTTAAAATATTTACTGAAGATTACATTAAAAATATTTGGGGAGTGTCTTTATATTTTAATGCTAGGACTGTTATTAAATCCTAAATTACGACATATGAAATACCTTCTGTTGATTTTCAGTTAACTCAAAAAACAGCTAAAGGTAAAGGAAAACAGAATTTGTACCATATAAAACATGTAGAAAAAGAAATAAAATACTAAAATCAGCCCATTTACATATGTAATAATGTAGTGACTATCAACTGCACCAATTGGTCACTGGATTAAGTATTATCACAGATATTTGAAACTTGGTCAAATTACAAGATCAACATCTGAACAGGTACTTTCCTTATCACATGCTTACAAACGTTTAAAATATATATGCCCTTTCAGTGTCACTGCCGCTCAATGAGGAGGGTGATTTCCTTAATCAGATTTTAAATCCTGAGTGATCAGTAAAAGATTTTTAAAAAAAATAATAAGTTTTATACACAATACTTATGCCCAAATCAAATATAGGGTTATCCAAATTAAACTTCTGCTATGCAAAGGGCCCTCCAACCAGTTCTACTAATCCAAACAGATATAAATATTTGGACAACAAACACTTCAAAGGTTTAGCTCCAAAATATTTTTAATTAAAATATTAGTTCGGGGTACCGCCTCCAGATGAAAGTTTTTTTTTTTTTTTTTTTTTTTTTTTTTTTAATCAGTTTGATGTTTGACTGGGTTACCAGTATTTTTATTCAAAATTAATAATTTTACAATTAAAGGAAAAAAATGACAAATTTCTGTTAATTTTAAAGATAACTGTTAACAAGAATGATGACAATTGTAGGTTTTGATTTGAATATTTCATTCAGAGAAATTTAAAATTAATCCAATTGAAATGATAAAATAATTCTTCAAATTAATTCACATAGAAAACATGACATTTTAATTGTTTGTATGAATCTATTTTGATTCCAAACCTATACTAGAAAAGAAAAATCTTACATTAAATTGATTTCTGAATAAATATTTTACTAAAATCTTCCTGAAAAAGTAAAATTAATTGTACTTTTTATATTTTTGATAAAATATCATACTTGTACTAAAATTTTAACTCAAAAATCTTAAAAAAAAAAAAAAAAAAATTGAGACTTACATTTATTCATTGTAATTATTTTTGTATCTAAATAATAAAATCTAATTTAATTTTGACAATTATTGATATCAGTCCGTAAAAAATTTCAAGTAGGCCATTCATTATCTGGTCATTTTTATAATAAAAAAAAAATGTTATCAGCATACTATATCATATAGTTTCCTATCAAAAATAAACTAATTTGAGTAGAATTAATGTATTTGTGCATTTTGTCTACCTTGTTATTTAAATGCAAGTCCTTAAATTATGGTATTTTTAATTATTTTGCCATCATGGCAGGTGAGTTAGTCTCTTATTTGTGATAGGTTTTGCTTCAATGAAACTACTATTGATAACTTTAATGGTGTTTTCATCGTCTTTATTACTCTAAAATTTAAAGGGGAAATATGAATTTGTGAGCTGTTTTTAGTTGCCCGTAGAATTCAAATTGATTTTAGAGCTGTTCAAGTATAATGCTACCGGGAGATGTTTAGAATTTTAATCAGTAATTATGCCCATTTGAAGAGCAAAAAGTAAGTTTTTTAAGAGGGCAAGATTAATAACTCTGGTGTTATACTCACAGCGTGGATAATCTGCGAGCGAAGTAAGAGTAACAACCTGAATCCTGGAACTTTGGATCCAAGAATTCAGTTTAATACTAAAGTGATTATTTCTAGTATCCTAAGAAATATGTAAGGGGAGTTAGGATCTTAACTAAAATAATTTTTGAACATCACCAGTGGGATAATTATTGCCAGAACGAAAATGGGGCGGGAGATAACCCAAAATTGATAATATTAGACAGCAATTTTAATAATAGTTTCAATGCTTTAAATATCTAGTACAGAGCAATGTGTTCACGAGAAATGCTTTCTTCACCTTCCAACATCCCGAACATAATTTGGTAAATTGTCGTTTCTACAGACTTTGTAATTAGCAATTTTTGCTGCAGTAATTCCTTGTGTTCAGTGATTTCTTGGACTAAAAGTACGTCAAAATTATAAAAATCGAGAAATTAATTATAAAATTTCTTCGATTTTTTAATACCATCACAGTGCATTGCTAAAACAGACTTAAATTATTCAGATGGAACATGAATTTTATTGATGGCATTTTCAAGAGCAATAAAGTTCTCGACGATTAAAATTTTCCTTAAACATCAGAGGATACTGCTATGCATTGAGGTAAAACATTTTTAAAAGTTTGGACAAATAAGTTCCTATTTGGGACTTCTATCCTCATCTCCATAACAGAACTTGAACGTTCACCGTGGTTGGACTTGTCACAGCATGGCTAAAAGAAATAATTTTTTCTGGGAACGCTTATTGACATTTAATGTGCTTTTTTTATTTCGCAGAGTTTTTTGGGCATAATCAGCAGCTGGAACGTGGTTTTTGTCACTGTTGGCACATTGCATCTTAACTGTGGAGGTTAAGCTTCTATGAGATATCTATTAAAAGTGAAATCATTCTGATTATAGAATTATTAGAATGTAGAACTGCAATAATAGGTGTAAATTTTTGGAGAAATTTAGAATCTACCAAACAATTGTAGATCCTGATTTAATTAGGTTTTGTGTGGAATATTTAAGTGTAGAATAATGCAGAAATCAAAAAAATTTTTTCTTTTTATCCATACTTACAATAAAAGTAAAGTTTTCCACTAAGTATGTAATTAAAGCCTATTTTCACCAAGTTTATTGTGTTTACAAAAAACCAAAAATATTTGTTGAGTGATATTCTATCCTAAGCATTATTCTAGTCAATAAATTATATTAGGAAAAGAAAACAAAAGTGATATTTAAAAAAAAAATTTTAAAATATATATTTTTATTCAATTAAACACAGCATTTATGGCTGTGTTATGTGGAACAGCAGTAACAACTTCATTTGCACAGTGAAACAAAAAATAGATATAAAAATTTTTATACTGAAATTTCCCTATGAGAACCATATTAAATTATTCCAATACAGCAAACCTGGAAGACTAAAAAATATTTGCCTTTGTAGACTTCTAAACAGAAAGTAAAAATACAACACTCATCTTCCATGTAGCTGATTCAAAATAAATTAATGTAATGAAATTTAGAAGCAATTTTCAAACAGACACATGTTGGAAGAAAACATTTCAAAGAGAAGATGTGTGTTTGAATCCCCCAAAAATAAACTTTGTATTAAATTAGAACTTGTGAAGTAGATTGGAGGCACTATCGAAATAGTTATTATGAATGTTCAACACATAAGTGAAAGAAATTTATTTGATAAAAATAATATCTAAAATAAAAAATAAGTCACTTTCAAGAAAAAAACATCGAAGATTGTAAAATTAATAATTTAACATTAAAAGACCTAAGTTAAATTAAAAATTAGGAATGAATTTCATTAAATCAAATTTATCCTTTGTAGAGGCATTGAAAATTTAAGAACTGCAAAATTATTAATCTTCATACCGCAAAATCTACAATCATTTGATAAGAACTACCAAGCAAACCAAAATTACAGACTTATTAAAGAGGTTGATAAGTGCTAAAAATCTAAATGAAAAAGTTGAATGTTCAAAAAAAAAAGAAAAGAAAAATGCATTTAACTGATTGCGCTGATAGCGTTGTGATGAGAGAAAAAATGTATTAGGGAAACATTAAATGAAAACATTTTTGATAAAAATCGATTTGTTTGTATGGAATTAAAAAAATGTTTGTTTCCAATAAAGCTTTCAGAGCTTGCATGCATGGATGATGCTTTATCTCTCTCAGCACAATATTATCATCCTTATCATTTTTGTATCATGACAAGTAATCTAAGAAATAAAAAAAAATCATTGATGAAAATTATTTATGAAATACTTTGTAAAATATGTTAACAATCTTACTAATAATAATTTCAACACATATCATTTAAAAGTCAAAGATGGTAAAAATTATAGAAGAGAGTTTTCAAATCAGTTTCAATATTACAGACAAGTGATTATTTCATACATGCCAATTATTTCCTGATTCAAGGCTAGCCCAAAGTACCCAGACCAATTAAACTACAAAGTTGTAAGAATTAGATTCTGATTGCTTGAATCTAGAAAGTAATTAATTTCCAGTTAATTACAAGTACTAATTAATAACAAGGAAATTAATGGCAACAGGAATTGACAGGCTTCTTGTTATTCCAATATTTTCAGATGCACAAAACAAGAATGTTAAAGTTTCTGAGTTCTGAATAGACATAATATATATAAATATCAATTTTAAAAACTATTGTTTAAATGTAGGGCAATTTTTACCTTTAGAAAGAAAAAAATGAGCCTGTGTGAAAAATTGAAGAAGCATTATTAATTTAAGTATGAAAGGAAGTACTAATGACAATGACAAACACACCCATAAATATTTCAATTAAAAGATGTTTCAATTTACTTTCATAAAAATGATAAAAGTTTTGTAATCATTAAATAATTTAAAACATGTTTTAATTTTTTCTTTCTTTTTAAGCTCATTTTTAATTGAAATTTATTGTTAAAAATTACTATCAAAATGATATACTATTTGTCTCTTATAGAAAAAAAAAGTCCAATAGTCGTTCATAATTTCCTTTAACAATTCAGCCAAACTTAAATATTTCTTTAAGAATATGGCTAATTCTGTCCATAACTATCTTGAAAAATATTTTCTAAACTAAAAATGATATAAAAAAAAGTACACAAAGTAAACTTAATACAAAACCATTTTAAAAGATTAACAATGATGGTTACTGAATATGAATTGGGTGATATTTGAAATCTGTAAGAAGTTATTCATGATTTTGCATAAGAAAAAAGGTTGATAAAGGATAATTTTACTTTTGTTTAAACTTTGTATATTTGTTGTTTTAAAAGTAATGATTGTTTTAATTTTGGTTCCAAAAAATTTGTGTTTTTAATAAAGCTGTAACTGAATATAATTAAGGTAAATTTATAATATCCTAAAACTCCAATTATTCAAATTGCTTTCAAAATTTCAGAAATAAGAAGGAAACAATGTGATTTTCAAAATAATGATAGCCCAGAAAAGACCAGGAACATTATTGGGATGATAAATCACTATAACCAGTGGACCAGTCTGTTATCCAAATGCATTACAGAAGAAAACTTTGGGTAGAGGGCGAAGATGGTGTGCTGGCTAACTACAAAAAAATTCATTTGAAAGACTTTGCTAGTATGGAAGATTAGAGCATGGTTAAGGCAATTTCATTAAGATATGCCTGGAAGACATGTGTGGAAGTTGAAAAGCATTGGTTTGAAGACGAGAAGGAAAAAGCTCAAGAAAAGGAAAGGGAAGAGATAATAAGAATGCTTGTCACTTAAAAAATTCAGAAACATTCTTTTAAAAATTCCTGGTTGTTCAGAGGTCAATGCTGAAAATATAAGAGTGGATGATGTGTGATTCGTAAGACCCTGGATTTCAAATTGCAAATGATAATAAACTTGAAAGTATCCAGGAAGAAGTTGACTTAACACCAAACATGAAACAAACATGGGACCAGCAGCTAGTGAAATATTTACTGCCCTTAAAACTGAACTAGATGGCTTGAGTGTGAATACATGCAACTTCTCACTGTTAAGCTGCTGTTTGAAAGCAAATAAGGCAGTCCAACAGCTCTTTCTGGCCGAATTGTTCACCAAGCAATAACTTCCAATTACAGTACTTTATGTATATATTGTACTAAACTATAGCACTTGTAAATCTTAGTATGAAAAAGTCGATTTTTCATTTAAGTAATCCTTTTTCTTTAAATACATGTAATTTTTCCTCCCATTTTCAACATACAATAATTAAAATACACTTTTGCAAAAAAAAAAAAAAAAAAAAAAACCCAATTATCTAAATATTCTATAATCTGAATAGTATTCAGTCTCAATTGATTGAGAAAATTGCAGATCTACTGTATAAACAAATTTGAAAAATTAAGAAATCCATGAATTTTTAAATTATACCAAAGCAATTTCTTGTTTCTATAAAAATGTAGAAAATAATGGATTAATGCTTAGTTACAGAAAATTATTCTTTAATTTTATTTGCTGTGGATGTTTCATGACTTTTTTCAATTTAAAAGTATTAGACTGATGGAAATATTATAACAATTTTAGCTCAATTTGTGAACATTATTGTTTCTTATATTTATTTTAATTTATACTTAATAAATATATTATTTAACTTAGCAGCTGTTTGGCAATTGTGAGTATAAGGTGTAAAGTTAATATAATATTGGTATTTTGCTGACTTTCATACAAGGTCAAATATTTTTATCTGAAATAGTAATAATGTTTTGAATCCACAAGTAGTAACAATTGTCAAAACAGATTCATTTCTAACATGTAGAAATTGCTATAGAGCATAATACTTCAAATACATCAGTACATGTTTGCAGAGACAATTTCATCAATACGTATATAAACTTGCAATTTTAAGAAAGATTTTAAAATTTGAGAATCTTTTGTTTTGAATTTTATTTGTAAAAATATGATTATTTACAACATTGGTTTTAGTGTCCTCCTATACAGATACAAAATATCTGTTTTCACAATTACAGATTTAAAAAAGAAATATTTCTTCTTTCTTTTAGATAGCAATTTCTTCTTCAGCTAGCTGGTCTTAAAATACTCACATTCTAATAAAATTAATAAAAGAAAAACATTTCATGTAAAAAAAATAGCTTATAGAAAATTCATAAAAATATCTTTCTACATGATGTTTTTATTAAGATATACCTTCATCAAGGTCCCTTAAAAGAGAAGAAACTTGGATAAGAGGATCTGTGTTTGTAACCCCTAAAGTTGGTAGCATCGGTAGAAGCACTTTCTCAGGATCTGGACAGTCTTTTTATAATAAAAAAAACAGAATAAGAAACATGTAAATTCTACAAAGCTTTAAAATCGGAATTTTGAAATAGAAACACATACAGAAATATTTAAATAAACGAATATTTAAATTAGTAAGACTGTAGTATATACAAATGTATTTCAATATAACACTTAAATAGTTTAAAAATTACAATCCTAGATTAGAAATTATTAAAAAATAACTACATTTGAAAAATAATTTACATAATATTTTGTTTTATGTTTAACTCAAATTTAGAATACAAAATTTTTAAAATTGCTAATTGCACTATGAATCTTACTAAAAATATTTTATTGTATTGGCCAACAAATTAATGAGTTTAAAATTTCATATAAATATTTTATTTTGCATTCAATCAAGAAAGCTTTACAAATTCAGTTACATATATTTGTATACATATTTGTTTATTTTTTTATTGTTTGAAGTTTCATTTTCATTTTTTTTATTTTATAGTTGAGAAACTTGGATCGACATTATAGGTGAACTAATTTTAACTAACTTTATTTTGAACTGTGGATAATTAAGTATTAATTAATCAATGTAATGAATAAAAAGTAATTTTAAAATAAAAACTGATTAAAATTGAAATAAAGGAAAATATTTTTTTTTCATAAATCAGTAGTAATTTGTCAACAGGTTTTGAGCTATTAATAGGAGCCACACTCAAGTATTATTCAGCCCGAAATATGTTAAGTCACCTGCGTGGAATTTCTCGTGCTTAATCTAACTTCCAATTTTGCATGCATTTGAAATGAAAACATCAAAGGATATTTTTTCTTTAGGATCATACCTAGGAATCAGCAAACAAAATTGATATTCTAAATGCATTATTTTAAGAATGTATGCTTGGAATAATGTTGTGCAAAAAAAAAAAAAAAAAAAAAAAAAAAATCATTTTTTCTTTGGGGTTATTAAATAAACCACCATAAGAAACACTAAAAGAAAAACAAAATAAATTCTGACGATTTGAGTAACACAATTTATTTATCCATGACAAAGAAACTGTTTCCCAAAATTTCATTTCAAGGCTTTTTGAATCTTTTTGAAAATACACAAAAACTTTTTTTAAAATAATAAGCAGTGTAGTAAAAAAAAAATAACTTTAAGATGCAAGTTAATTTTCTATTTTACAAATTTTCTATTATAAGAACAATAGTTTTTAATCCCTACATTTTCATAAAAAAAAAAAATTCTACTATATTGATGTAAACTGCAATGAAAAATGTGCAAATCTTTTTCGTCAGTTTTCTCACTTTAATTGCAAAAAAGAAAGAAACAATACAATTCACTCTATGAGAATACTTTTAAAACTTATTAAAATATTTTTAAATTTATGTTTTTCATTTAAAAAAGTGAAAAAAAATTGATATCAAAATAATTACCACTGAGTGAGTTAACATTAGTAACTGAATCAAAATCTGTGAATTCATTGGCATCATCAACAGTAACTTCATAATATCCCAGCGCAACTGCAAATAATAACAACTAAGAAACATTTTACATGTAATTTAATTTTACAAATTATTTATAAATTTTTATAATCAAATGTATAATACTACCATCAGACTGACTTGATGCAGAAGTTTCAGAGCATATTTGCACATTATTATTTTCAAGATCACAAACTAAAAAAAAAAAAAAAAAAAAAAAAAAAAAAAGAATTTTATTTTAAATTACAAATTTAAATACTGAAATACTAAATATGAAAAAATATTGGAAGATAATTATATTACTGCAATAGAGAATATCTTTAGATTAATCAATAGCAAAACAAACAATATCAATTTGTATGATAACGGTAAAATTTCCAGTATTTAGATAATAAGATAAAAGAAGTGAAAAAATTCAGAGCATTTAATTCAAGCAAAACGCACACAAGTTTAACACTAGATCCAAAATAAAATATTGAAAAACTATGTATTTTAGAGGAAGAATTGATATCACTAGATAAATCAACATCAGAATACAATATAATGAAATTTCCTAATATTTAGATATGGCAAACAACTAAAAAAGTAGAAGCAAAGTGTATGCTAAATAATTTTAAATTAGTAATAAAGAAATGCTAATTGATGCCACTGCAATTAAAATAAGTGAAAACAGAAAATAAAAACAGCCATTTAAAATCGGATATTTTGTAAGGATGAATAAATAGATTAAGTAAAAAATTTATATGAAGAATAAAACAAAATCCTTATACAACACTAACAAAAAAATTTAAATAATATTTTATTTATACATTTTCCAAATATTAAACTCAAGACGCAATTTATTTTTATCAATAAAAATAAAAAGTAACAAAAATTAGTATTAAGTAATTTTCATTAAAAAAAAAAAAAATAAAATAATAATAATAATAATAATAATAATAAATTAAATAGAATTTGATAATTTTTGACTATTTATGAAGTATGCAATTTAATTAAGCATCATGTAATCAAAAGTTCAAAACAAAGAATTAGAAAATAGATGCAGTATAATAAATATTTACTATTTGTAAGATTGATTTGAAATATCTAAAAACCATATAGTGGGTAACAAATATTCTTCAGATTCTACTCTCACCTGATTAGCTAAAAATATTTAAAAGAAATGTGTACAAGTGTATCGAAAATAATAAATTTAACAGGAGTTCAATTGAAAACCATTTTTAAACGATAGTGTTGCAATTTATTTCTTATACTCCTGATTTTTTGACAAATTTTATTTTTATTCCACCTACACAAAAAGTATGTCTTGAATTTTGAATATAATCGATTTTTTTATAATTGTTAAATTAAAAGATAATTACTAATTGCTTAAATGAAATGGGGTTGACTCAATAGTTTAAGCATATTAAAAAGTAAATTGAATACTTGTTTTATACTAAATAAAAGGCACATCATAAAAAAAAGAGAAATTTTATCAATAATTATACATAAATTTTTAAAATCCAATCTTAAATATATCAGGTCAAGTATTCCTTTTGCCTAGGTATATATTTTGATTTCTCCATATTTATATTTTATTTTCCTCATAAATATCACAAGTGGAAAAAAAAATCTATCAAAACATGTTGTAGATCTTGCATCTATATCCATTATCATCAGCTTAAGTCAGATTTTTTTATTAATTTACTAAATATGTGTCACTTGTATTGAGTCATCATATCTTATAAATTTTCCAGAATTAGAATTAAAAGCAGACATGCAAGTGCTTCTCTCTGTCTCACATTATCATTGGTGTCAAAAGAGCTCATTTTTGAACATGTATTATAGAAACAGTTGCCGTAAGAGTGAACTTTTAGTAACTTTAATGTACCCACAAAGTTTAACTACAGTATTGGCGCATTAAATTCTATCATGATTTTCTTATAGCTCAGCTCTATCAATACTATTATAGGCTGTCCTGAAGCCCACAAGTGGCTTCAATTATGCTTATTCTATAATTGACTCAAAGCTCTATTTGATTTTGCTACATAAAAATTTTAACAGATGGTATTGAAAGGCGAATGATTCCCTTCAAATAATTTTAACTTTCATAATATTTTACAGGCACCTGTTGGAGGAATTGAAGAAGAAAACCTGTGTGTTTTTTTCTTCAAATGAAGCAGAAGCACCCTCTTTCAGGTAATGATGTCACAACTGGGTGACATCATTGCCAGAACATACGTAAATGCCCTAAATTTTGCTCCTTAATTCTGAAAAGTGAAATTATTTCAGTGGTTGAGTATTAGATAAAACAATTTTTAAATTTAAATTAAAGATTAAATTTTAATCCCATTAAGAATCTGTGCAATATACAAATATTAAAATTTACCTGTTTACAATGTAGAGACAAATATTCAAATTATGGTTGTCAAATACTTAAATTATTAATTTAAATATTAAATAATAAATTTATATATTCAGATTAATAATTAATGCTACTAACATTTTAAATACTGAAATTTTAAGCACCTTAGTATTTTCCTACAATTAGATTAATTTTTAGAACTTTAAAGTAACAAAATTTTTATGATATATCAATAGCAATACATAATTTATTGAAATCATAATCAAAATTACTGGAGATTATAAAGTGATATAGATTATAAAGGGTAAATTACAGACTTATTATATTAATAAACCTGCAATTTAGTCTTAATGGATATAAATTAATACTAAAAATTAATAAAATCTAGAATAAGTGAAAAATACTTCCCATTTTTTTTTTTTTTTTTTTTTTTTTTAAATGTTGTGAGAGTATATAAAAATATATCTATTGTGAAAACTTCACAATTAGCTTTTTCATTTTTACAATAAATTCATATTATTTACCAAAATGAAGTCATAAAATTTACTGTCTTAAATAAAGCTTTAAAACAATTTTTTGAAAGAAAAACATTTCTTATATTGAAGAAATAAAAAAAAAAAAAAAAAAAAAAAAAAAGGCTACTCAAATTTTTACATAAAGTGTTACTAATCAGAAGATTTTTCTATATTAAGTAATAAAAGAAATTTACAATTGTATATATATGATTTTGTTAGATAAATCTTGATGAAGTTCATTCATTATTTTGATTTTTATTGTATAATATTAAAAAAATTCTATTTGGAAACAATTATAGTATAAAAATTGAATTGCACCAATACTTATCCTTACTATCAATGTCTTACTCTATAATAGACAATTTATATCATGTTGGGTAAGTTTCGCTAATAATTTTGGAGTATCAGTAAAGTATTACTAATTCCTTATGTGTTAGATAAGTTCATAAATTAGATTATTATATAAGTCTTATGCATATTTTTGTAACATTACTAAAACTTATCTCATATAACTAACTTTTGAATCACTAATGAAGCAGTATTTTTTTCTTTAATTATGTCTTTATCTGTATGAAAAAAATAGCTTAAGAATCCAGATTATTCTAAGATAAATTAAAAGAAGCATTTGGGTATAAATACAAATGTTTTTCTTTTTTTTTTTTTTTTTAAAAAAAAAGGAGAGAGAGACTTGATTTTTAAGCAATTGAATGCATAATATTTTCATCTAATCATTCATTTACATACATCTTATAATTTAATACATACAACCAAAGTTTTGAACAATAAAATTACACCGAAAAAATATATAATGAAAACTATTTAGAGCTGCTTCCTTGAAAAAAAAATTCATAAGAAATTAAGAGAAGCAATTAAAGAAAAAAAGCAATTAAAGTTGCACAAAATAAATGGTACACTTTAAATTCTATATAATATGCTTCAGTTTTGAAGATTGTTTAAATAAATCATTTAAATTTAAAAAGAGAATCAGAAAATATTTCAGCTACAACTATAACCAACTATTAATGTAAACGTTTTTGGTTCTCCATCAAATTACATTTATTTTTTAATTCGAATATTTATACAGATACAAAAAATGCTGCTGTGGCCTGTTTGATTACGGTGTCATTCTCATTATTGGAAAATCGTGAGTTTGTATTGACTTAACCTAACATCCATTATATTCACTATAAGTCATGATTTATATGTTCTCCAATTGAAAGGATACCTCTGGAGGTTGCAAGTCAAATATCTGGGAGTTTTGGCCTGGTCCCAGTTTCTAAATTACTAAGACTCCCAACCAGCAACTTCTACAAACTGGAAGAGCACAATTCTGGGATAGGTACAGGGAAGTATGCTGGTGCACATTTACACTAAAGAGAAATTGATTTAGGGATACACAAAAAACAGTGATTAATAATACCTTTTAGGCTTGATGATTAATGTGATTTATTTTGGCATGACCAAACAAACTGACAAAAGTAATGGGAAGCATATTTATAACAACACCTAAACCTCCAAAATTCACAAAAATTAGATGGAAAATGGTCAGAGCTTCAAATAACTTTTTGAATTTTATCTGAGATGGCTTTATTGGACCTAGATCAGTTAACCTTAATGACCTGGAAAGGAAGTGCATAGCTGTAAAACGTTCATCCAATAATTCTGATACAATTCAGGTTTGGTTTGCTTGTCAGCATAGGACACAAGACATTGGCAACAGGTATTAGTATTCTATTCAGGAAATGTATGTGTGATTCAGAATCTTATAAACTACTCTGTACAAGTAATTGGTTTGTTGCATTGTGCCTCATGTATGCACTCCAGCACAATGGAAGCCTGCCTTTAGAATCTTGATCATTCATACACTATTATCTGCATCAATTGTGTTTACTGCAAATGACGTAATTACAGCATATATCAGACACAGTAATGCATAAAAATTTGACTGTTTGCACTACTTATGAAATGGAATGGCTCAATCATTGGACTTTGAGAATTTGGCCATGACCAAATTTGCTAGTACTTTTACCAATAACTAATGTCCTGAATAGCATTCCTCATCTTGTCAAACAGCTGAGTGCATAATTAGCAAGTCCCTATCAATCTTGCAAATAATACATAATTTGCATAATGCCAGCTACACAGGTATCCCTAATTCAATTGTTCTACAATACATAACCAATAAAAATGAGATATTTTGACAAAATTTCCTAAAAATAAGAATTTAAATTAAATACATTCGTTCATTTGAGTAAATTTTATAGTATAGATAAACTATTTTTCATGCAAGTGTTCCAAACAAAGATTTTAAATAAAATGAGAGTTAAAGAACAGATATGAAAAGACCCATCCCCAGAAGATTTTCTTGTTTATTTTTCACTAGAAAACAAATTAATTTATCTCAACCCTATAAAATAAAAATAATTACTGCTTTGATTGGGACACTCAGGGATGAATTTCAAATATATTTAAAGCAGTTAATTATCACAATATTAAATTCTGACAGAAAATTAGTAAAAAAAATTACTATCCAAACAAAAATACAATATTTTAAATAAAAATTTCATTTTTATATAATCTTGCCATTTTAAAAATAATAAAATTTAAAAATATATCTATTACAATTGAACCTGTAATATTACCATCATCACACTGTGCCAGATCAACAGGATCATTATTTGATATCTGGAAATTAGTCTTTAATGCTTTTTCTATCTCCACCACTGAAACAATCAGAGGCAATTAATAACAAGTATACTGAAAATAATAAAAGCAAATTATTATTAAATATAGGAAAACGAAGATACCATTGGAGGAGTTAATGTCATCAGGGGAATCAACAACAAGATAAACAACATTATCAGAGGTTTCAATATCTGCAAAAAATATGTATATAATGAAACATACAATTTTTTTAGTATTTAGAATAAATTAATATTGAATGTGAACTGTTTTGCAGGAAATATATAAAACTTAAAAAGTGCCAACAAATATTTTATTTTAATGTCAATTCACTTTAAACATATGAGAATAATATCTTTTATAAATTCTAAAAATAACAGTAAGAATTTGAGGGAAAAAGAAAACCAAATTCAATTTTCTTTCATAACATTATAAAAATATATGTAAGCCCATTTGAGGATAGGGCATCTTTTATCTAAGATTTGTCTATGGGAAGAAGAAGAGGCAAAAAGGAAGATCTAAAGAACAGGATTTTTACATCACAAAGCCCAATTTAATAGGGAAAAAAATTGATTTTAAGTCTCAAAGTCAAATTTTTTGTGTACCATTTTAAACACACAATTATAAAAATTATCATATATATAATATTAACATAAGTATATAATAATAATTTTGTTTTATTTTAAAATACATATAAAAAATATTTAGCTTGATAAATAATCTTTGAAGAAACTATTTAAATTATTTTGAATTTTGAAATGACAAAATAAATTAATAAGAAAACCAATAAATACTGGAACAAATAATAAAATTTAAAATGAAGGTTGATGTGGAAAATCTCAAACTACCAAAAATCAAACATAAAATGATTTTGTGTTTGTGTATCAAAATCATTAGAAATATCATTTTCTACCCATTTAAAAATGAGCTTTTATTTTCATCTATGTAAATAATTGGTTCATTGATCATGTGAGTATGTACATCTTTCGATAAATAGCACTTCTTCTTCGTGGATTTGGGTTTGCATGGTATTGGGCACCTCTGCTTTAATCAGCATTTTGTACCACAAACTCCAAACCCAATGTTTCCTAGTTCCAGTTGCTTGGGTCACCCACTTTATAAATAGCACTTTCTTTCATGATAATATGTCAATACTTTTATAAATAAAAGAGAAATGCTATATACTTCTGAAAGCAACTTATATTGTAACAAAACTGAAAGAAAAATCCCAAAAGGATTCTCTTAGGAGAAATAAAAAGGTTTTCAAAAACAAGAAAACCTATATCATCTGGAAAGTAAACCATATTCTGTTTATTTGTGTAAGATTTCCCACTTCATCTGATGAATAAAATACAAAAAATGGTTGTATTCTAAGAAATTAAAGATCAAGATCCAAAAACTAAGATCAGTTTAAATATAATCAGCACAATGTGCTGTCTAGTGAATATTAGAAAAACATTTCATTTAAAAGTACATATTTGGATAAGCTGTCCTCCAAATATTTTCTAGCTGCGCATATTCAAGCACGCTCACTTACTTGATTGAGGAAAAAAATTTCAGCAAGTGAATATTCGGATTATTAGTCATAAAAGGTAAAAAAAATTGTTACATTTTTTTAATAGAATAAATCTATAATACATAAAATTATTACATATTTTCTATATAATAAAACTATAATACATAATTTTTTTTAATAGAATAAAACTATAATACAGAAAAAAGTTACAATACATTTATTCATATATTTTTACATATATGTTTATTCAAGAAATAAATGACAAATAATACATAATTATAAGATAATCTAGTTTAGCATTATTGATTATTCACATTATGTATCTAGTTACTTGATTTCTGAAATTAAAAATTGCAACTGAAATAATTTTATCAAATGCAAAATAAATTTACAAAATTACACTTTATATGCAATGAAAATATTCAGAATAATGATGTACTAACTACAAAGTTGATCTAATTCATCTGTAGAATTAGTAGAAGATGGTAAATATTCTTCAGTTTCTACTTCAACTTCATGAGAAACTGAAAAAATATATAATATACATTAACTGTATAAGCAAAATGAAAGGTATTTAGTACAATAAAATAATAATTGCATTGAACATTAAGTTACAGTCAAAGAGAATATTAATAAAAAAAGTGCAATTTAATGAAAATATTAAATTTTCAAAATTTGTTTTTAATCATAAACAATAAATTATTATAATATGTAAATAATATGAATTTGTAAAAATAAACATGTAGCTGTTCAAAATTTATTCCAATATATACATATAAAGATATAAATGAAAATAAGTAACACCGTTACCAACTTCATCAAGAGATATTGGCAATGGTGGCACAAAATATATTTTTTCTCCAACAGAATAAAGACAACTGTGCAAAATTTTATGCTAAAACAGAGGTGCATTGGGATAAAATGTCTTAAGAACTGAGAAAAACTATTCTTATTCTCCTATTTTGCAATGTTTGTCAAGTCAGGATCACTATAGTACATTAAATCTTATTTTTAAGGATCTACAGTTTAAAGTACTTTTTGTGTTACTATAAGCATCTAACCCCAATTTGCATATTAAACGCATGATCTTTCTAAATAAAGGTACACCATAGATTTTGAGAGCAAAATGTACTTTAAAAAATACAAAATGTGTTGAAAACATAAAAAAAAAAAATAAAATAAAACTAATAGAGCAAAATGTACCAGAGATTTCAACATTTAGCTCAGCAATACACAAGGGTTTTATTTATTTTGTCATATAATAGTCATTTTTTAACCTCAAACTATTTTGATTGTATTTCCATTATACATATGTACATTATTTACATATATGTATATACCTCGTAGAGTGTAAAGGTGTTTCCAAACTAATAAATATACCCAGGTGAGCAGTAAAAGACATGAACTGCTGAACTGAAAGCCATAACACTAATCACACAGCTGCTGACTCAGCTTGTAATATGCAAAGGGTGTTCCTAAATTTTGAGATCATAATGAATTCCTTAACATAGAGATTTAATACATTATTATTTTGAAGCAACAACTATTTTATTCTAATGACTATATCAACAATATAAACTAAATAAAGTAAAATGAGATAATTTTTCAGGAATAACTATTTTTTATTTTCAGTATAAGAATAGTATCAAAATGCTATATTATTTTGTTTCACTATGAAAGTTTTATCACACATTATACATTTCAAAACAATTTATTTAATTGCTTAGAACTCTAGAATATATTAGATTACATTCTTTGTTACAAAATGTGCGTTTTCCATAGAAAGATTTAGTAAGATGTATCTTTTTACATGGAAAAAAAAGATAAATGTGCAGTAATGCAGTTATCATCACAAGGATTACTTTTGTAATGAAAGGATCAGGTAGCATCTTTAGTGTTGTATTAGTACTTATTTGAGACAAAAAAATTTTTTGTATAAAATGTAACCTGATTTAACTCTTCATAGATGGCATTTTTTCATTAATGAAGAATAAAAAGATATCTCAAAAACATCTGCAGTGAATTTAATATACATATCAGAAATTCTTTCATAGCTAGCCTCTGTTAGACTCCTGTCTTAATTTACTTTACATGTGGCGTATAAAAGCTGATATTAATATTTTTATCACAATTTAAATTAAATTTGTAAATAAAATACGATTTTTCTCATGTAATTTTTCTTGTTTAGTTTATTATTTGTTTTATAATTTTTTGCACATGATGGTTAATTCAATTTGAACCTGTTTTTTAAAATGGATTTTAAATCAATAAAAGCTAATCTGTTTCAAGTGATAATCAAGCCCATGAACTTTTGAACTGAAGGCCAGATTATTAAACATTCAGTAGCTAGCTCAGATGTACCTTGTACCTTGATCTCTTTCACAGGGGGGGGGGACATATAAGAAATCTTAAATTTATTCTTACATCTTTATATGATGCTTATTTTTCAAGTACTATGACAATATATGATTGCCTTTAGTTGAATGGTTTATTAAACATATGAACTGAAATTTTCAATTTTTTCCTCCACATGTTTTATTAAATACTCAATTATGTCTACATTTTTTTTTTATCACATGTGTGGTCTCAGCTTACAATTAAATAGTGTTCCATCCTCTTAACACTAATTTAAAATACATAAAACAATTTTTGTAAGGAAACATTCCATAGTTTTATTTGTTGCTCAATGACCATTTTTTCAAACAAAAGGCAATTACATTGCTACCAACAGTTTAAAGCGTATTCCAAACCAGTATAAACATCTATGCTTAAAGTGGGAATCAAATAATAAAATGTAGACCATTCAATGGAACAGTAAATTGAATTATTTTTTGTATTTAATGTTGGGTAAATAGAATTTGTGGAGTTTCAAAATCGAGTAAAATATTAGGAGTAAAATAACAAAAATATAAGAAAAAGTTGCAAAATCACAAGTCTCAAATTTTATGCATTTTCTAATAATTTTAACTAATTATATATATTTATAAATAGTGAATTAATTGAAGTTTTGTAGAATTTATCTTAAAAAACTTCATAGTTAATTCAATAAGTAAATTTTTATTTTCAGAATCATGGAATTTTTAGGAGACTTCCCACTTGATAGTGAGTTTCAAACTTCAAATTTTATAAATCACTCCACAAGCCAAGTAGAAAATTCAAATTGGAGTATAATCATAAATACATAGAAATGAACATTTTGATTTTATACTTTAGATACTTATATATGCTGGCTGAGTGATTAGTGCTCCCAACTCCTAGGCTGTTGGTCACTGTTTGAGTATGGATGTTCCTTTCTTTGTGTTAACAAATGTATGTGGTACACTCTATAAACAGGTTTGTGATCGGAGTGACATGGGTGTAATCCTACACACCTCAGTGACATGGTTCATATTGACATGAAACGCTAAAAGAATAGCAATCTCCAGCCTTGTTGTGGCGAAGGGTTAGTCACTCAGTGCCCCGCCGTAAGGAAAAAAATTTGAGAAATTTATGTCTTTTAATTTTTTAATTAATTGAAAAATAAGTCCATACCTAATATTCTATTCAATTAGATACTATTTTTGATTTATATTGAAAATACCTATTTTCTATTTGATTTGTAATGTACTAGTGGAATTGCAAGTTTGTGGTTATGAACTTTCCTTCAAGGAACTTACATATTTTTAACATAAAATGACCATATAACTTTAGTTCTCAATAAATAACAATGAATTGCTGAGATATTTTTACATGTTTGACAAAAATGGCTAAAAGGCATTGATATTACAACAAAAATTATTGTTCTTGTATACAAAATTAATGACAAAAATAATGTTTCAGCAAAATTTTCTTGTTCCACTTAGGTAAAATCAATTATTGGTATTATAATTACAATAAACACTTGTTTTTGCAAACCTCTAATTTAAGAGCATTCACAATTTTATAAACTAATAGTGGTCTCTAAGATAGTCCCATAGATGCAATGATAATATCTTTCCATGTATGAACTGAAATTTTAAAGTTATTTTTCTACAAACTAATTTTTTGCTTTTTTTCTTTGCATTCATTTTTTATCATCTGATTTTTCTTTTATTTCTTATTTTATAATTGAGAAATTTGGATCACAATTTTTATTGTAGAATGATAAATACTTCAAAATTGTGAATAAATGTACAGCTGATGTTGAAATTCTA
>JAPDSC010152316.1:66610-151398 GCA_026290005.1 Latrodectus geometricus
TGATGTTGAAATTCTAAATTTTTTTTAACCAAATCATGTAGAATTTCTCTTGTTTAATCTATTTCCAGTCTTACACACCTTGTATCAGATTATAACCATAGTAACTTTAAGAGCTCATATAATTAGGTGCTTTTGCAAAAAATGATCATGGCTTGAAATTGTCTCATAAAATTTACATTTTAAGCATAATAAACTTGTCAGTAAACATTTGGAATGACGTTATAAAAAAATGATATCTAGGTTATTTAGACAAACAAGTTTCAGTAAAACAACTACTGTAAATGAAAAGAACTAATAACATTTACCTGCTAATTTGAGTGAAGTTCTGCTAAAAATAATTTTTTTTTTTATTTTGCAGTAATCATTTGCAAAATAAGCAGATAAATGACTAGCAATATTGAGAAACTTTTTTGAGAAAAACAATAGTGAACTGTTTGCTTATATTGCAAAAAATGGAAAAACGTTTTTAAAATGTAATTTTGATGCAAAAAAAAAATATATATATATATTATGCCTCATTTTTTGTCAATAAAATGAAAGTAAGAAATGTCTTTGTGTGTGAATTTTATTTTCCATGTGTTTTTTTTATAGTGCATAAATACTTTTTAATAGCATATTATTCATAAAGAAATATTAATTTAGTAACACCCAAAAATAATTTTAAAAACATATGTTTTACTATTTTATAAATTTTCCATTTTAAGAGTTGTTTTACTGGTCCTTATGAGTTTGTAAAAACAAGTGTTTACTGTATAAATAGTATGATATGATATAATTGTAATTCACCAGAAATATAATTTAAATAAAAAAAATTTTGATATTATAGTTGACTTTAGGGCTAACTTAAGTTTTAAGCATAAGCCAGATAAGTACCTTCTTGTTCCAATTTTTTTTTTAAATATTAAAAAATTTTATTATATTATTGAATGGAAATATTTAGATAAAAATAAATTATTGTTGCCATGATTGAAATTTATATTTATCACAATAAAGTGCAATACCAAGTCAGTTTATTTAAACATTGTTATCAACTGTGAAATTATAATCACAAAAAACTGAGATATTCAGTGATATGAATTCCATCCCGAAGAAAATATAGGAATAAAACAATTTTGTCGAAAAAAAATTGTGTTAGATATTTTTTTAACATGCAGAATTTAATATCACAACTGAAATGAGACCAATACCTGTGGGTAAAGTTAGAATATCTGAATTAGAAAATTTTTCAACTGGTGAAATAACAACATCTAGGCCAGATTTCCAGAAGCTTGTAAATAAAAAAGATCAAACTTAAATAAATACATGCAAATGAAATAAAAAAAATATTCACAAATAAGTATTAACATATATTTAGATAAATATTGAATAAATAATATCAGTAGCAGTTATTATTAAAATTCAGACCAGAAATAAATAACAATGCCGAACAAATTTTTCTTAAATCTTTTAATATAAAAGAAATGATAAATGCATAAATATTTTAAATACCTGAATTCATTTATAAGATTACAAAAATTAAATAAAAGATAACTTTTATGTCAGAAAAGATTGGCTAAGTTAATTTTTTTAATGTATATTTTCCCTTCTTTAATACTATTTAGGTTTTATTTAATAACATAAGAATTTAATATATTAACAAATTTAACATTCAGCCAAAAAATAATCAGAATTTTACTATTTAGTTTAAAATTTAAGAAAACAAAATACATAAAGATACAGTTCATCATATTTATTTAAATGATTGCAATATAATAACTGTTTCAATAATTTAATATATATATTTTGGAAAACTAAAACCCTGCATTTAATATAGCAAAACTGCTTAAATTGAGTATTTTCAATTTATTTAATTCAGTTTTATAACTTAAAATGCTTTAATTGATTTCATGCAAAAATTTAGTTTCTATTTCATGCAATCCAAACACTAAACTCATTTTACTTAAAAAAAAAAAAAAAAAAAAAAAAAAAAAAGAGAGAGAGAGAGAGAGAGAGCTGATTAACATTTTGTGTTTATTAAAATCGCTGAAACAACAGATTATAATACAGATATTTAAATGAAATAGCACTTCTGAGAATGGTAAACTTAATTTGAGAAAGGGTGTTCTTCATTTAATTTCTCTTAAAAGAATTAACCCAAATCTGACTTTTAATTATATTCTATAAATTAAACATGATCCTTAAAATATATGAAATTCAATAGTACTGAGCTAATTAATAAAGAATAAAGCATTTATTGTTATGGATATGAAATCAAAATTGCAAGTTTTTGAGTTTAACCAATTTATTTTAAAAAATTCTATTATTAAAAGCTACATTATTTTTAAACATTAGCAACTTATTAATAACCGTTCATTATATTTAGTACTAATTTATTTCCTATTTTATTAAATTTTGACTGTAATAACACATCACAAAATTTTTATGCAAAAAAATAAAGTTGAAAAAGTCATCAGTATATAAGGAATTTATCATAATGATAATATTGCTAATACAAAAAGTCAGCAATAGTTCAGAAATGAAACAGCTAATAAATGGCTTTTATAACTAGAAAGCTTAAAAAATGCTTTGTTAAAGTATTTATGCATGCAAATTAACTGAATCAATAAAGTAATGAATTTTTTTATGTAGATAATAACAGAATAGAGTACAATATGTGATGTAAAACAAATGTCCTATAATAGTATTTAAAATATCACTAAGTTTTGATAAAGTTTTAGTCAATAAGTAACTTTTGTTAAGAAATCTCAAAAACAAATTTTCTTTAACAAAAAAAAAAAAAAAAGAAAAAGAAAAAAAAAAAAAAAAAAAGAAAGAAAAAACAAGTATTAATTTTAATTAATTACGATTAATGCGAAATACGCACCCTTACTATTTCAATGGAATCTTTATTTGCTTGAGCAAATATCAATAATTAAATGTCTAATTAATTATTAAAAGAGGATAAATATACCTGATCAAGTCTTCAATTTGAGCTAATTTCTTCTCATATGTACCAGATTGAGCTGCTTCAATAATTAACATTGTTAATTCTGTAGTAAGACGAGATGCTTTTAAATACCTTTGATTCAGAGTCAATTCATTTTTGTCTTCCACAATGTCATTATTCATTTTAATGAGTGTCATAGCTTTGGAACTCCCTAAATTTTCTTCATTGCATTGTTCAATACATAAATTGTCATTATAAATAAGCTCAATATTGTTCTCTAAAAGATTCTGGTTACTTTGATCATCACACAAAATTTTTTTTTTCCGGGTGGGTTTTTTCCTTCGGCGTATTTTATTTTCCGCTTCTGTGTTATCGTGTGTGTGATTTAAGTTCATGGCTGATATCTCCAAATATTGGCCATCGTTTGATATACTCAAGGAAATGAAAGCAGGGCAATCTTCTCGCTTTGTTCTAGAATCAATCAGAATTTGCAAGTAAATAAAATTCTATAATTATAAATATTTCATTAATTTAAATAGATAATTTAAAGTTATAGATAAACAATTTCAAGCAAGTTTGTTCAAGTGATTATTTAAATCAGGAAAGAAACTTAAAATGCTCTTCCTTGTTTTTTTCCAGAAAAATTTCTTATTGAATATTCACATTACAAATGAAATTAGTTTGTCAAAGCAAATACCATAATTGAACAAGAGGAATTGTAAATTTTTCTCATACAAAAAGAAATTTCTCTCCACATATTTTATATGCTTTAACAGTATATAAAAACGTTGTCAGTTTATATTTTTCACCATATATTAAAGTAATACATTAAAAATAAATAATTTGACTACATTAAAAAAAATTTAATTTTAAAGAGTTTTGAAATACACTCTTTAAAACTGTTGCAGGTTAATTGTTTCAAGCTTTTGGTAAATTTTTTTAAGAAAAAATTTATACTAATCAAAAATTAAAATTTTAAATAATTTTTCCATTTTATACAAATGAAATCTTAGTTATTTTTTAATATTTCAGGATTTTTAGATAACAAACATTTTTTTCCCCAAATAAAATCTTCTAATAATCACAGACATTAAATTCTATTACTACCTTATTCTCAATTATAATTATTTAGCAACAGAATGAAAATTAAGATTATTAAACAAAAGATGTTAATAAAAATAAATATTTAAAGAATTTTGAATCATAGCAAAATTTATTTCAGAATTTCCACAAAATGTTGAGGGAAATACCCCTTTTCTCTAAAAATTATATTAAAATAATTTGAGTAGTGAATATAAGTTATGAAATAACCAACTTTTATAATATAAATGTCAAAAAGCTAATTTATGATTTAAATGCACTACTTTAATTTTAAAATAAGAATCTTAATTTTTCATGCAAAAAAATTTGTTTTCATTTATTGAATATCTTGAATATTAATTAATTTTATTAATGTATTTTTAAATAGTTCTTAATGAGTGTAAACATGATGTGTTTTAATATATAAACTAAAAAGTATTATATGCTTATATTTAATAATTGCATTCAGTATTCAGTTCAGTAACTGATTATGTTAATCAAAACAATTTAAATAATATTAAAAATATCTAAAGAAATCAATATCAGGAACAAAAGATCATCTTCCTAAGAAATTTATTATTTAAAAAAATAATAATAATAATAATAAGCAAATACCAGCTAAGCAATGAAAATTTCTTTTTCTTCTAAAAAAAAAAATTTAGAAGAAAAAGCTGAAAATGAACATGAAAATATAATTGATATATTATATCTAGTCACAAATAAATGAAACATAATGGGATCATTTTTATAGAATTTAAATGAAAAGAATGTTACTTAATAACATAAATTGTCACTCAACAATGAATTTTGTAAATAATAGCTAATTCTAGTAGAACTTAAGGTGTAAATTGAACTTTCAGCTATTACAAGCATCTATACTTAAAGAGATATCCGTGAGAAAATCAAACCCATCAAGAAAGGAGAAAACACTGAAATTACAGATACTCAACCTTCATAACTTTTCTTCTTAAAAAAATAGTAAAAAATTACTTTAAGAAAAATAAATTTTCTTCTTCAAGCAAGTTTGTTCATTAATTTCAAAGAAAAATAGGTTTTTCTTTGAAATTACTAAATGTAAATTGAAACAGAGGATGTATTTTATACATTTTTTTGACCATATTGTAATTATTAATTTCATATGGTAATAATTTTTTTGTTAATAAAAAAAGAGAATATCAATTTTATATTAAATAATTACCTTTAATAGATTTGTTATATTATGAATCAGTGGAAGTATTGAATTAATTTGGATTTTTATTTTGTTCCAATGAAGTATAAAACATAAGCATTAATTGATATTGACAATTTGTTTTAATTATTTAGCATGCTTCAAGAATTTTATATCAATCACCATTTATCTTTACAAATATCCCTGTATTAATTAGTCAATTTATTTATGCATTATAATTTTTTCTAAATGAAATTGGGGTGGAGTCAAGCACAATCTATATACATTTCACATTCAGCAATCATTTCACAATCAAACTTTAAAAAAAAATTATTTAAATACTGTAAATATATATATATGTATATATAGGTTAATTCCCAGTGAACGGTATGCTCCTTGTACGATACGCATATATACAATTATTAATTAATTGTATATAATATTGTATAAAATTATATTATTTCTATAAAATAATATAATTTTATATTATATAATTAAATTAATTGTATATTGTATAATTATATTAATTGTATAAAAATAGGGTACTGTACACTGGTATACAGCCATACATATATATACATATATATATATATATGCAAGCCAGATGGATAGTCAGATATCTATATTTAAAGTATTTTTAATGAGCTTTAAAAATGAATTTAATTAATACTTAACATTATCCCTATATTTACTTAATCTTTCATTTTTTATGAAGCTTCAGATTTTGATATGTAGTCAATTTATTCCACATTTCTTAATTTAATGATTTGATCTATTATCTTAATTGACTAATATGCAATGATATTTTTTGTGATCTTTCTATCCGTTTGTAAGTAATTCTTCCATTTAATCATTGCATTACCACTTATTGTAATAAAGCTAGAATTAAAAATAAGTAAATACCTTTACTAAAAATAGATGTAAATTGCAACAATCCCTGCCCTTTTTTACAGTTTAGTTCTGAGATGACAAGAACGAAAATATCTCTCACATCAAATTTTGAAGCACTCTCAATTTGCAAGAGATAGGATATCCTGCTTAATTATCTTAATGGGCTTTACTCATAACATTTTTATGTGACAAATTTTACAATTACAACATCTTTATAAACACATGTACTGTATTGATGTATTTAATATCCTTAATTTTGTTCTTAGAAAAAAATTAATATTTGATGCAAATCTTCTTTGACAACTTTCATCATTAAAAGCTTTACAATATAATTAGGCTGCCAAAGAATCATGGCTGATAATTAGCACTGTCTGATATAAGGAAAACACAGTAAAGTTAAATTTTAAATTTAGATTTATTTAAATACATTTCATCTGCACATATATTTTTTAAATTTGATTACATTTTATCAAATTTGATTAATATTTATCTAATAATTTTCTAATAAGGTAAGCATTATCAAGATAAATGTAGACCTAATACTATTTCCTCATTTTCCCCTTGAAAATAAATAATATATATTTATTCTACCATATTTAAATATACATCAATGAAATTTGTAATAGAAATTACAATTTTGACAGCTTTCATTCAGCTCAAGAATATTAAAGTACATTTTAAAAATTGCTAATATATATATGTATATATATATATATATATATATATATATATATATATATATATATATATGCATAAACATAAAACTATATACACACTATAGATGCACACCACATACATACACACATATATATAAAACATACTCATATATATTTATATATAAGTAAAAATAAATATGATATATATATAAGACATTCAGTTTTCAGTTAAAAATTTGCCACACTAATTTTCGCTGCCGTATTGGTGCAATTATTGTTATATCAGCATAAATTAATATTTCATCACTTTGCAAATTTTAAGGTAAATATTATATACATTAGTTATTTCATTATCTAATATTACTCATAACTTAAAATCATCAAAGCATTAAAATTAGTGTACAAAATGAGTATTGGTTACGGTTATTGTAAAATAATATAAGCTTTAAATGGTAGGAATGTTTTTTAAGATTTTCAGAGGCAAACTTCATTTTACTGTGTCATATATATGCTTACGTTCTCAATCTTTGACCAGTTGCACCTTTCTTTTTCTTAAATGTACGTCCTCCTCTCACACAGCAAACTCTTACCGTATAATACCGCAAATCAGGATTGGCGTAATCAGCTTTTTTCACTCTTCCCTTCACTGAATCAAGATAGCGTGCATCTCTTTTCCAAAATACAGTAGAATTTTCAGCAGAATAATTTTGCAATTGGCGCTGAAATTCATCGTATGATGAAAATTTCTTCCCAATGTAAATTTCAGACATGTATTATTTTACAAATTGACCAAAAGTTTAATGAATTTAAATTTTCCAGACGATAAGGACAGTTTTACAGTTATAATTTGAAATTATTAATTTTTACAAAATGTAAACTGATATCGTTATTTAATTTTTAAGTGACGATAATGCCCTTTTCACTAACCATTTTGTTTACATTTTGCAATCTCGCCAATATTCGATTTCTCGCCAAATGGTTGCCAAGTAAAACGATTACAATTACAATTCAAAATTATCCGCTAGCTTTTAATTTTGCAATGAGGTGTTTAGCTAATATGCCATGTAACTTTAAAAAGAGTTAGAATTTGATGCTTAAAATTGCGACGTAATGAATGAATATTTTATCTACTAAGGGTGTTAGTGGATCGGTCAGTAAACTTGATTGGATTATCAGAAAACGTGATTGGATATAATTTTCTTCGTTGTTATTTTCGTGGCGTTCTGATATTTCCTTCTTCCATTCCTTAATTCTTTATTACATAGTATTTAATTACTTTTGTAAACTGTATAAATGGATTTCCTATGCTTTATTTCACAGTTAAATAATATATATATCATATAATAAATAAGAGAATTCTATAAAATAATTATAGATTATAATATAAAGAACAAATTAGAAATATAACAGGAAATGCAAAAAATTTTTCCCAATGATGCCTTTATCATAAATTAGAAATACTCCAAAAACTTTTAAATTTATGAGAATAAATAAAAAATCTTAAAAATATATAAAAAAGCTTCAATTACATTAAATATTAACTTAAATATTCCTAATAAATCCTAAATTTCATGAGAATGTAATAAAATTCTGATACATTATCTGTGGTAATAACACTAATAGGGATAAATTTGTAAATTTTTTTCATACTGTCAAATGATCATAGAAAATACTATGAAATCATACATGGTATAATTATTAATAAGAAACCAATAATTGATTTTATATCTACTAGTAAATTTCCTGATATCTCTTGATATAATTGTAACTTTTTATTAATTTCCCAGTAGACAAACTTTTTGCTGCACTAATAATATATTATATGAATATAGGTCTTTATTAAATTTAATTTAAAGTTGGAAAGATTTTTCCTCATTCTATAATAAAAATTAAAATTTATAGTTTATATTATATCATTTAAATTTAATATTTATACTTATTTATTATTTTAAACTAAACAAATAATAAAATTATTCCTTTTAATATTACAAGAAATAAATGCATAATCCAATGATGAATAATTTAAGAGTTTTATTAGATAAATATCAAAGATAATTCTCATTTAACTAATTGCCTTATTTTGCTTGGTTTGCAGTTAAATATTTTTGAAGGGAGTCTGGAAAGTAAGGTATATAGTTTTATTATTCAAAAGAATAGAGCAAAGACTAATTTAAAGGAAATATTTTGTCTTTTGAAAATTGTAAGTTTAAATTTTCTGTGTCATTTTTGAAAAATTAGCAAAAGATCCAGTTAATTAATTGTAGTTTATAATATCATATGTAAATATTGATTTCCAGCATAATTTTTCTTAAACAATTGGTAAAAATTAACGTTTATTGAATTTGATTTACTGCATTACAAACAATTCAAAAGTTACATCCAAAATCTTAATTGAAATAATTCCTATAAATATAATTTTTGGAGATAATGCATTTTGTAAAAATAATAGTATTTGGTGTGTAAAATTATTTTGTGTGAAATTTCATGAGTATATACAGCAAATAATTTAATTGCAAAATATATGCAAAGAATAATTATATTTAAAATGTAGGAAATATATAATTGTATTAAGAAAGTATATTCTTGTTGAGAACAATATTTAATGAAATGTCAAAATATTTGAACACTGTAAATTAAAATATATCTTCTGAATGGGTGTTAAGAAATTTAAAATGTGTAATGGTATAAAAATTGAGTAATCAATTTTTTAATTCAGTAATCATGTACTTCTAACATGTGAAATAAATATTAAAAAGAAAAAAATTCAAAATGCAGATGATTAGTTTACATTTTTACCAATAACAAAAGCTATTTGGTACTATTCTGCACGACATTTTTGTAGTTACTTAATTATATGATTAATTTGACCGATGAGCGATCACATTTGATTCATAAGAATTACTATTGGTTCAATTACTTTCGCTATTAGGTTAACGGTGAATACAATTTCTAATTCTTCGTTTCAGGTCGCTACTTGGTAGTTATTGAAATGACGGTTAACCTCTTGATCAAAGTTAATAGTGAATGCGGGGGTTGATTATTTACACTGTTCGAAACAATTCAATGGTAAGTTGTTTTTTTTTTTTTATATATAAAATAATGGTATAAGCAAATTCTTTTTGCATAAAATGGAACAAAAGAGTCACAAATGCAATTTTTTCTCTTTTTTAAACTTTGCAGTTCGCAATTTTTTAAATAGACATCGAAGACGATGCTTTTGCAGCAGAGAAAAATATTTGGTTTCCTTCTTAACGTAAAGTAATCTGCAAACTCGTCGATCATCGCGCTTGATGTGTCGTGCGCGACAGACTAAGTTTATCGCGTAAAATTTATCGGACGGGTAGTTACGTCAGAAGCGTAGACAGCACACAATGATTTTGGATTTAGGGATGATTCTAAATATCTGGCAATATATTACCAAGTAATTTCTTAATTCTTTAAAATACCTTAATTATTACACTGCTCAAAACAATTAAACCATATATTGTAAGTTTTTTTTATATTAAATAATGGTGTAGGGAAATTCTTATAAAAGCAGAAAGCCTAATCCGCACTACAGCGTATATAATTAGAGCTTCTGATTTTATAGTTAACATAGTTTTAATTGTTTTACTTTGTGTTAGAACTTCGAATTTCTTTCCTATTAAAATGGAAGTAAATTACAGATTTTTATCTGAAGAAGAATTTATTGTAAATTTTTGTAGGGATAATAACCTAATTTTTATATAGTTAAATATTTCCTTTAAATACATATTATTGTCGCATTGACATTATTAACAAATTTAATTGTTTAATTTCAAATATTTTATATTATAAAGATATGCATTCTAACATATTCAAATATTGTGCATTCTATTTACTATTAATATAATAAGTTCTATTAGCAGAAGAAAAATGCTCTTTATTCATGTTTATATTTTTAAGGTTGGTGATGCAATTAGTTAAGTAATATAATGTTTAAACAATAAATGCTCTATATTATTTATGACAATCATAAGTAAATCAAATTAAATCTTAAAATATGTTTATAAAAGTAAGTTATTTTTAACATTAATAATATATAGAAAACAAAAAATAAATTAAATTTACATTCTTCTATTAATAACACAACTTGAGGATATGCGTACAGTTCAAACTGATATTTTCACAGAAATAATTTCTGTGTAAATAGTAGAATATTGCTATGTGCTTATTAGATTCAAGATTTCTCTTGTAGTTTCCAATTTAATTTAATTTTTGAAATAATTGATTTTATTCCTGGTGAAAAAATAACTATTAAGCAAAATTAAATGATTTCAGTTATTTCACTTCCTAAGTTCTCGTAAAATATTATCAAAATATCATAAGATAATGATATTTTAGTTAATATTAAGCAGCAAAATTTGGGAGTCGATTGAAAAAGGAACCACAATAAGCAAATTCCCATTGGTTTAAAATACCTATGATGTCAGATAACATCGTTTTATCTACGTCACAGTTACATCGTATGAGATCACGTACACATGAGAACAGCATATCATCCAACTTCTTGGACATCATCGCGCATCCGATTTTTGATGAATTTGCTGCTTACCTAAGATTAAGCAGTAAAGAATGATTCGCAATCAGTTAGCATGTTGTTTTGATAAGTGCGACGTTTCAATGAATTTCTTTAACTGGATCAGAAGCTTAGAAATCTGTTGTCCTGTTAAAGAGGGATCAAACACAATACGAAGAGGCAGAAGCAATTAGATTTTCACAAACTTTAATTTCCAGCAGCATCTGGTGCCTTTTTTTTTTTTTTTTTTTTTTTTTGACTGGAAATGCAGAGTGAAGATCAGAGCAAGGTCGTAGACAACAACACCATTATTTAACTGAAACTTTGAGTCATTGAAATATGTATTCCAGTCTTCTTCAACACATTCAATCGACTGCTGATACCTATCTATCCGAAACACCTTCAGGTGGTAAGATTGTGTGCTAACCGACCCATTGTGGGGGTCACATTAACAGCAAGGCACTGTCGTGCTCGCAGGAGTGGGCAACATACATGTGAATTGGAGGAGAAATGAATAGCACAATATTCTTTTCTCTGACAAGTCTCGTTTTTCTCTTCATCCTGATAATAGCCGCATTTTCCTCTAGAGCAGGGCTTCTTAAACTTTTGTCATTCACGACCCCATTTATGATTGCGAGTTTCTTGACGATCCCATACAAATATAAAAAAAAATAAATTAAAATTTTTTGATGATTTATTTATTAGGTAACAATATACATATACATATGAAAATATATATTTAGAATTCGCTTTGAAACATACAAAAATCTAAATTTAAAAATGCCACAAATTATAAGATTTTAAATTTGTATTTATTATAGTTTCAAAAATAAAAGTGGATTCTGACCGTCTTAATTCGCTCGAATATATTCAAGTAGTTGCGTGGTAATTATTAAACTAAAATATAAGAAAAAAAATTTAATGAGATGGGTGTGCCTGTTTTTTATTGCATAACAAATCAAATCTTGGTGGAATGTTTGAAATTGCTGGACGTAAGACCTCTTCAACATTTTTTAGCTCTGAACACGATATTGGGATTTAATATGTTAAAGCTGAGAAAGTAACTTCACATAAATATGTGGTGTTGAATGACAGAAGTACATTTAACGCCATATCAGCGATTGTGGGAAATTCAGTTCTAGTTCCGATCTAGAATTCAGTCAAGGGCTTTTTTTGAAATTGTAGTTTCAAGTTTGAATCACTCGAAATCTCAGCATATTTCTCTTGATCTTTAAGTGGCAGGTGATCAATCTCCCTTAAGCCAATCCAAAACGGCTTTTGAATCCAAACTATTTTTTGGAAATCAATCTATATTAATAAAAGCAAGTGTAATGTGTCTGTCCGTCTGACCGAGCTCTCTAGCCAAATCTATCGCACGCAGGGACCTGGAATTTTTTACACGGAAGCACAAGGGGGCTGGCCACCAGACCTCGAAGCCCGATTTTCGAATTTTGAATTAGAAAAATTTTAAAAAAAATTATTATTATTTAAAAAACTTCTTCTCGAGATCGCTGCTCGCCGATAGCTGATTCCGGGGTTATAGATAGATAATAAAAGCAAGTGTAATGTGTCTGTCTGTCTGTCCATTTGAAATTTGTTCGTTACCAATGTCAAATTATGGTAAAACTATACTTTAAGGTGGCCCCTTGGCAAACATGGCGATTTTTGTTTGGTTATCGTTTTTATTGGCGATTTTTGTTGCCACAGACAATGAATTCCCCTGTTGCTATCGGAATATGATTGGGGTTTGCCCGGCTTGGCGATCAATCGCGATTACAACTTTGCGAGAATCAAAGAGGCACCATAAAGTATATTCCTAATTTGAATGTTGTTAGCTTGGTTGTTTAAAAATGCCGCCATTTCCCCTATTTTTACATGATTGTTATTAACTGGAAAAAAAGAAATAAAAGTTTCATTCATTTAATGTCGCTGAATTCGGATAACTATTTCCTTTTTGACTAAAAATTTAGTCAAAGGCAACCTCTATGATTATAATGATTTCTTTTACTGAAATTCGGAAAGTTTTCATCATTCGCACTGACAATATGAAATAACTTTAATTTGAATCGAAGTTGATCTATAACGTAGTAAGTTTCATTGAATATAAATTAATGTTTTGATTGCTATCAATATTAAATCCGACATCAATTTTGAAACATGGAATATTATTGTATTAGTCTGCAATAATATAAACATGTAAGAAGTACAACAGTGGTAAATTATGATAGGAACCATTTTCCTATTAACTGAGAAACTAGCGCCCTCTATTCCAAACTTTACAGAAATTTCTAGACGTTTCCAGAAGTAAAAATTGTTACAGTTATTTAAAACTGTAAAGGCTGGTTTGAACATCCACGTGAGAAGGTGCTACGTGGATATGATACGCGAGTGAAGTGAGACAATTTGCAGAATTTCACATTCTAATTTTGATTTGATAAGCTGCGTTACTGCATAGTTTACTTAAAGCAAAAAATTCATCACATATTTTCATTTGAGTATTTAATTCCCGTGGGAGAAGAAATGGATCCTAAAAAGCCTGAAGAAAAACCTGGTGAGAAAAAACCCGGACAGCCTGATGATAAAGGAGGAAAACCAGGAGAAAAGAAACCTGGGGAAGAAAAAACTCCACCTACAAAGTAGAGGATCAGCTTTTATGGAAGAATAAAAAAAAAAAAAATGAAGCCAAAATTATGAGTGAGTGATAAAATGTTATTATTTATGTTTCAGAGAATAACTTATAATAATCAAGATGAAATCTTAATTTTGCATTTTAAAATTTGGACTTTACTTACCCTTATAATTTTTTCCGCCTTTAATAATTTCGGTTAATTCCCAGTGAACGGTACGCTCCTTATACGGTACGCATATATACAACGGTAATCATATATACAATTATAATTAATTGTATATAATAATGTATAAAATTATATTATTTGTATAAAATAATATAATTTTATATTATATAATGATATTAATTGTATATTCTATAATTATATTAATTGTA
The DNA here is from genome assembly GCA_026290005.1 of Latrodectus geometricus. NCBI lineage: Eukaryota > Metazoa > Arthropoda > Arachnida > Araneae > Theridiidae > Latrodectus > Latrodectus geometricus. The sequence continues at coordinate 80,873 of JAPDSC010152316.1, forward strand.
TAAAAATAGCGTACCGTACACTGGGATACAGCCAATAATTTCTTTTTATCCCTTTTAAGTTATAAGTATGATGCTTTTTGTTTTTCGTGTTTGGAATTTTATATTGTTAAACTGGCTGATTGTGTATGTGTGTATTATAAAATTAATTCCATATTCTTTTGTTGGTTAAATTGCACTTTAGTTCCCCTACTTCACCAACTCGCGAATTTGATGCGCTTTTTCACTCATGCTCATTAATTATCCTTTTGTTTTAGTCTTTTCATTGGTCGCTAATTAAGTTTCACTTTGAAATAGCCGTAGAATTTTCGCCATGGCATCGGCGATTTTGAAAACGCGCCAAGTAGGGGACCTAAAGCGCATTTTCACCTATTAAGGACTTTTTCTATAACAGATCTAGATATTCATTTGCATTATGTCGAATAATTGTCATCAGTGTTTTGAATCTTAGGTTAAAATGTGCTTTAGGTCCTTGGGATGAATAATTTTAGTTGGTTATAAATTTTGTCATTCTTGGTAATCCTACTTTGATACACTAGATACGATAAACGTAACGATTTCTAGAATTCTTATTTTGCCATTTCGTTCTGCCTGGACGCTTTTTTTTCCCGTTTGTCACCAAAGGTATGGGACCTTTGGTGACAAATTGAATCCTGTCTCCTAGGATTGTACCATTAATTTAATTCATTTAATGTTAATTGAAAATTTTATTTTGTAAAAATATTTTTTTTAATTTAAAATGTTTGGAAAAAACAGAAAGTTAATGATGGAAAAAGCAGAAATTTTGTGATTTTTTGTTACGCATAGTAATGCCATTTGGCGACTTTATAACTTGCACCGGTGAAATGAAGAAGTACCCATTTTCATACTATATTATTGACTCAATACATTCTTCAGGAAATTCTAATTATTATTCATTTTAGCACAAACGAATAGCAGTTTATTTATCATTCAAGTTTTCTCAAATTCTTGAAAGCAAATAAAAACTTTGAAGAATTTATTAGATACACTTAAACTTTTTAATAAGAAATCGTTAGGAAATCAAACTTACATCTAATTTTAATTTATATAAAATATTTCTAATTAAAATCATTAAACTAAATAAATATAGAAAATGAACAAAAATACTTGATTCCTTAAGCAAAGTTATTAAGAAAATCTACAAGGAATCAAACTTTTTTTTATCTTCTATAATAATAAAAGCAAGTGTAATGTGTCTGTCCGTTTGTCTGACCGAGCTCTCCAGCCAAATCTATCGCACGCAGGGACCTGGAATTTTTTACACGGAAGCACAAGGGAGCTGGCCACCAGACCTCGAAGCCCGATTTTCGATTTTTGAATTAGAAAAATTTTAAAAAAATTATTTATAAAACTTCTTTTCGAGATCGCTGCTCGCCGATAGCTGATTCCGGGGTTGTACCAGCTCCTTTTGAGAAACAATTCTGGCGACCATCTTTTGGAAAATTTTCCGTTTAAAATATTTAGGATATATTGTTCCTTTTTATCGACGGAGAATGTTGTGTGTGTGGGGGAGAAGAGAGAGAGACAGTCTACATGTCCTACACTACTATTCCTGCGCTATTCACTTATCTGCATTTTCTAAATGCACGGGCAATGCCGGGCGGGTACAGCTAGTATTTAATATAAAATATGTACGGAACTGCATTTCTAGCGCTTTTAAGTGATCTACAACAATTTTTGCAAATAAAATTTTACAATGAATTTTCTCGATTATAAAATTGTCGGCACTGGAAAACATTTCGAACGAATTTTGAATTGCGATATATTTACTTCAAATGATAAAATTGAAAGTTTTATTAAAAAGATCAACATTTGGAAAAAAATGTTGATCTTTTTAATAAAACTATCAATTTTATTATTTGAAATAAATATATCGCAATTTTTTCCTTGAAGAGACAAGTTGAGATCGTTTAAATTCGCAAAAATATCTGACAAATAACACAGCTTGGACAGCCATAAGTCATTTTGAAAAAAAGCAGCAAGTTCACATTTTCTTTCGGTTAAAAATACATCGATCTCGTCCTTTAATAACAATAATCTTCTTAAACTATGACCTCTTGACAACCATCTTACTTCTAAAGGTAATAAAAAAGTTGTGTAGTTTGGAATCCGTATCCTTACAGAGATTTGAAAATAAGTGGGTGTTAAGGGCATGGCTCTTAGTAAAATTTATGATCTTAACAGCATCCTGAACCACATCGTTCAATTCTGGTGCTAATGTTTTTGCTGCAAGAGCCTCTCGGTGAATAAGGCAGCGAGTAAAAGTTATATGATCATAATGAGCAGCTTGAAAAAATTATTTAAAACCAATATTTTTGCCTGTCCCTTGCACCATCTGTGCATATTCCACAGCAGTTTTTCCATTCTAAACCTTCTGCTCTTAAAAATTCGTCAACTTTACAATATATGTCTTTCCCTGTAGTATGGTCTTCCATAGGACGACAAAAAATAACAATTTTTCCTCCACGCTTTCTTTATAAACGTACCAGGAATACACTAACAACTGAGACAATTTAGTAATATCAGTTGTTTCATCCAACTGAATTGAAAATTTTGAGCTTTCTTTAATTCTTGTAAGAAGTTGTACTAATTGATCCTTGTTAATATCAGAAATTCTATTCGAGACAGTGTCGTTCGACAAAGGAATTTTTCGAATATCATCTCCGTATTTTCTTCCATGTAGTATTTTTACCATTTTAAAAGCAGCAGGTAACACAAGATATTCTCCAATGGTGAACGGCTTTTTATTTTTAGCAATACAGTATGAAACTTCATATGAAGCTAGTAAATATTTTTCATTAACGGTTATAAAAGTTTCCAAGCCTTCTTCTTTTCGTATAAATTTCACGTCTGTAGCATGTCGCCTTCTTGGTGTAGCAATTTTAATGGCCAGTAGTGTATTTGTAGAATCGCTGCTTGCTCAAATTTTTGGAAATACTGTCGTTCGAGATGCCTTTTACAGCTCCCTGCAACAAATATCCAGCCTCAAAAAATCTAATCGGCAAATGAACATTTAAACTGGCATCCTTTAATTTAAACATGCACAAATGCAATGCTCTCAAGGAGTGTTGTAAAAAATGGCAAGAAGAGCTTTTACACTCTTTCTACTTCTTTTTTTTTTTAAAGATGGTGAATAAAATAGTCTTCGGGAATCTCCATGACGTCAGACGGAGGCAAGTTTCAGTTCACATGCGGACCATCGATGTGCAAGTGAAATCAATTGAATATAAATGGAGCAGATATCTTGTTACGCAATGATCTGTTACAACGAGATTTTCATTCCACCAACACTTGTCTTAAAAACACAACAGCCTTTTGTAGGTCAGTTCGTCCCCATGCAAGGATAACCCGATAAATTCAATTTCAGGATTTTTTTTTTTATTTTTTTTATATAAGACATGCATCGTCTGCTGTTCTACATTAGTCCCTATTCATGAAATTGATAAAGTTTTCTCATTATAAAATAGTGTGTCAACTAAAACTGGAATGCGAGTGTGTCTCACTACACAGTTCCCTTATATTTATAAAATACGCAGGAAACAATATAAATAATAAGAAAATTGCATATCTGTTTATTTTAATGAAACTTTCCTCTTGTATTATTTTCCCCCCCAAATAATATTTTCACGAATTATGAAAATTATGCCTCCACTTAAAAGTAAATATACTTCATGGTTCTAAAAAAGTATGATTTTGACTAGACACCAGTTGGCGATTACAGAGTACTGAACACCCAAACTATTAAAGTACAGTGTTCAAAATACAAAGGACTTTTTATCCGAGTTGTATGCCAGAAAATATCTTCAACCTTATAAATTTAGTGAAACCTTACATCGAATTCTTTTTCATCATCCAGATGACATACATTAAACGGCAATAAATGCGCCTTTTAGAATTTATGAAAGTACTCGAATGCAGTTTTGAATATGTAATGTTTTCATAGATTCACCAATCAAAAACTTAGAGTATGGGTCTTTTGATGTAAAGTTACACATTCTGGGAAAAAAAAAAAAAAATGTCTGCTAAAACAATTCAAGATAGAAACGATCTCAGGGCAAACTCTCATAGTAAATGCTTTGCAAAAATGCCACAAAAATATCAACTTAAATAAAATTGTTGGAGAATTCATAAAGAAATAGCATAAATTCTTCAGAAAAGGGGAAAAAAAATTATAACGTTTTACTGTATAGTTCATATTTAAGCAAGAAGCACTTCTGCCTAAGCATTTTTGGCTGAAAGAGGTGGTTGTGAACTCTGATTATAAGATTATTAACACGCATCTTGACAAAAGCGTTTTACCATCACAAGTTTAAAAAATTATTTGACGAAATAGCTAGTCAGTTTTCTTACCAACTTCTGCATAGAAAAGTGTGATGGGTTTCGAAAAATGACAAATTGCAATATTTTGCTTTCTGCTGGAGTGAAATATATTCCTCAATGGAAAAAACAGTGACCATCCCATTTATGTAATCACGTAATTTTTTGCTGGTTGCCAGGACCTTCCCTTGCTGTATCTCCCTCCCTCCCCCCATCTTCAGTGACCGAAACCTTTTGTCATTCCTGGTTTCAAAATACTTTACACCAGAAGTAGAAAATCTAACCCATACTCATATAGGAGTTAGATTTTCTACTTCAGGTGGTGTTAAAGAGAGACAACAAGAACAGAGGCAGGAGAAGAGAAAGTCCCTAGAAAAAAGAAAATCCAGCAACAAAGTTTGAGGTTGAAGATATCCTTAAAAACATTCTGCTGAAAAGGAATGGAGAAAATTCTGGAAATCTAATTACAACATAAGCGGCTGCCGAATACACCAGAATTTGATCTAACATCTTCGCTCAGGAAACAAAAAAAAAAAAGTTTTCTTTTACTACTGAGCGAAGTAAAGAAAAATGTTTTCTTCAATGCTGTTTGAAGTCTCTCACCGGAACATATTAAAATATACTGGAGAATATTAAAGGGGTATATGCCTTTTCTCCCTCACCTGAACAAGTTTCTCTAAGAAAAAGTAACATTTTTTATTTCTGTTTTAGTTTTTCTTTATGATCACACAATTGATTTTCTTTAACTTTCAATTTCTATAATCATGCAATTTCTTTACCGACAGTGTGTCAATTTTTTTAATTTTGAGTAAATTATATGGAATATTTATTGTTCTAATTTCATTGTACTAAATAAAATGATTACGTTTGAATTTGTTTTTCCTAGTTATTATTGTTCATTTTTTATAAATAATTCTAACAATTTGGTGCTTCTGACCAGGATAGAACACTAGTTGAGGTTTAATCTTATTTTTATAAATTTCCCCTCTTATTTGTGCAAACAAATGGGTGAAATTTTCATTTATTTAAAAACAAATTATATAAGTTGTTACTGCAAAGTTATTTTTGATCGAATCTGAAATCTGTTTAAATATTATTGTTTACAAAGGATACTAATTATTAATTATGCAAAAATTTATGGATGTCACCAATATTTAAATTTTATTAAGTATCTAAGTTACAAATTATTGATATCTGGTTAATCTGTGCTTTAGGTCCCCTACTTTGCTAACTCACGAATTTGAAGTGTTTCCACGTGCATGCTCAATAATTACTAGTTTGTTTTAGCCTTTTCATTGGTCGCTAAATAAATTTCACTTCGAAATAGCGGTAGAATTTTCGCCATGGCATCGGTGTTTTTGAAAACGCGCCAAGGAGGGGACCTAAAGCACATTTTCACCTACATTTTATTTACTTGTGTAGGATTAAAAAAATGTTGTGTAATAGTGCTAGCAATTTTTATTAAAGTGAAAAATTATTGATGTCCAGTAAAATGAACTATTAATGGTAAGCAAAACTTGTTTACCCTTTCACTTATAGAATATTTTATAAACTGTAATAACAGTGATATTTGCATGATTTAATAATAATAATAAAAACCACTTGTTTCAATATAAATGATTGGATTTAATCTATATTAAGGTATAGAAAAGGTATTTGAGGTTTTTAAAAAAAAAAAAAAAAAAAAAAAAAAAAAAAAAAAAAAAAAAAAAAAAGCATTTGTTAAATGTATTTATATCAATTGATATTTTATTTTTTTATACAAGTCAGTAATAATTTTCTTTGAATCCATCAGCATATTCTAAATAGTAAATTAATTTTATTCTGTATTCAGTGGAACTTTTTCTCAACACTATTTCATGATTTTTACAAACATAAACTGAATAATACTTATTTTAATAATTATTAGGGTATAGCATTTAACAAACAATAGCAAATTCTCTACAGTATAATAAAACTTTCAAAATAGAAAAGGTTTAATATTATATATGTATGTATTAAAAAAAATTTTTTTTTTTTTTTGTAGAAATTAAAAATTTTATTTTCTAAATCTGACCAAGATTCAGAAATATCAGAAAGAATTAAAAACTAGCAGAATAGTTCTATGGCATGTAATTGTGCATATGCCTATTAAAATTCATGCTGTATCGTAGTGTATAGAAGTCACCTGTATAGTAATGATAACTCCCAATTGCAAATTTGAAATTTATCATTTAAAACTTTCACACAACTAAGTAAGGTCTAAGTAACTTTATGAACAAAAATAATACATATGAACACATTTAATGTAATGATATAGATCCAAATAAATCTGAAGTCAATGCATAAAGAACAAAAAATTAAGACATCAATGAGTACCACTTTTATAATCCATTTGACAGCAGACTAATTTGCAAACTGCAATTTTATAATTGCAATAAATGAAAGCTTTTTATCCCTATATATAATTTATGATGGACAACTCAATGCAAATCAAATACAGTTATAAAAACTTTTTTTACCGTTATTAACTAAAGTACATGAATAAGAATTTCTGATACTTTATTTATGTTTATAAAATACATATAAATTGAAAATATATAAGTCAAGCAACGAGGATAGTTTAAAAACTGATTATCACAAGTATTTTAATTTCATTTAAGGAATAGTTTTTATATTTAGTTCAAATACATTTTTAGAATTTTTTTTAAAACACTAAGTTTATTTTTTTTACACAAACAATTAAAAAATTTCTAATAAATAAAATTTATGAATTGGTAAAATAATTGGAATATATAGTGCTCCATAGAATATATAATTAGAATAGGAAGTTCTGATTTACAAATTTTTACTATTTTAGAATATAGGTAAAACACAATATTTTATGTGTACATTATGTTTTGATTTACAAATATAATTCAACATACGTTGAAAGCATACATTCAGTATGAATTATGTAATATTTCCTGGAACAGGGAAAGCCAATATCAATAACTTCTACAATAATTTTAATAAGTTTTTTAATAATTGTCTAGTATTATAAAGAATGAAAGAAAAAGATATTGAGTGAAATGTAAAAGATGTATAGATATGTACTTATATTATAAAGAATATACAATTATAAATTTAATTTTATCTCTAAATTTTTCAACCCAATAAGTTTTTTTTATAGGGTTTTGTTACATACACAAGTTTGAAATCAAAGATGATTTCAAACAAACCTTTACAAGCATTAATTGCACCAAAAAAAAAAAAAAAAAAATGTTCAAATTAAATGACATGATTTACACAAAATTAAATAAAAATAATTTTTAAAAACAAAAGACAAAATATTTATACAATCAGTCAGACAATTTCATAAATCTATATACATTCCTAATGAGAATTTACAAATGTCCACACTTAGCAAATATGAAAAATAATTTTTTTTAAAGATGATTTTCATTCAAGATCTTTGGGCATTAAGGGTGGAATCTTGGCAACTTCAAAAAAGATTCTGAAATGAAAATTTCATTTTTGAATTTTGAACTGAATTGCAATTGATTCAGTACATTGCAATACAAATAATTTAAATAAATTCAAATATAAACAGGAATGAATCTTTTAAATAGTTTTATATTTAAAAATATTTGAGAGCATAGTATATTACAATATGTAAATTTGGATTTCATAATATGCATATAATTTTAAAAAATTACACTGAATTTATTTGCAGTATTAAAACTGAATTATGAAGTCAAAATTTTAGTTCGAATTAAAAATCAGAAATTTGAAAAGGAATTTCTTTCACAGAAAAAAAACCATAAAGAATAAGCAGTCTATTTTAAAAGTTAATTTTTTTTACACCCAAAACAAGTAATATTCTTTACAAATTTAATTCCCCAGTGTTTACTGTGGAACATTTTATTATAGCATTTATTTAAAATTTAAAAAGGAAAATCATGATTTTTTTAAAAAATGCATTTTAAATATATTACAACATGTTAAAACAAAAATGGAAGAAAAACACATTACATTTAAAAAATATAAATTCACTTGCATTTTTGATATCTCAAGTTGCTGTATGAGTCAAGGCAAAGATCAGATTAGTGCATGTGCGCCAACATCTGCCACCGTCCTCTTCCCCCCCCTGATTACATTTTGTTTACTTTTACTATCAAGAGTAGTTCTCAGAGAGACAGCACACTAGAGGTGTCTTTGTGGCGGTGTCCGCTGATTAAATAGTTCTGTTTGTTTTGAAGATTATATTAAAATTATGTATATATTAAAAATTTTTCTCATTAATAAATTGAATTAATTTAAATTTAAATTGTCATCATTTGCCTTGCCTCTACGCTATGCTACATTGCCATATATTATCAGTTTTATTTGGGACAGAAGTTAAGACATAAGTAATTTGAAAAATTATTTATATGCAGCAAAAAACAATACACTTAAAACTCAAACTTACTGATGAGAGTACTTTGTCCGTATTGTTTGTAAAAGTTTGTTTGGTGGACTAGAAATACCCTTGTTTAAAATCACAATGATATCCTTTAATTCATTTTCAGAATAACCAGAATAATACTGAAGAGTAGGAGTCTGAAATAATTTAATCACAAGAAGTCAAACAATTAAGTATATCAAACATTTAAAACATAATATCTTAACTAAATATGTCATGTGAAAATATTTATTGGACTCTTTAAGAATTAATAGACTATTTAAAAACATTTTAAATAAAAATTACTACCTCAAAATTACTACCTCAAATGTCAATATAAAAATAAAGTAGGAAAAATAACTAGATATTTTTAAACATTAGTTTTAAAATAGCTAAATTATAACTTAATTATTTAGACAATTTAAATAAATTAAAAGTTAAAATAATTTATAAATAATGTGTTTGTTTTCTTGCAAAATCTAGAATTTTAAATTCTGGAGCCCCCCCCCCAAAAAAAAATGGGGAAGATTATTAAATCTCCATTTTTTTAAATAATTATCCAACACAAACACAATTAAAATTGCAAGAGGTAAATACACAAGAATGAAACTTTTAAAATAAAAAATGTTTATACAACAATGGACATACACTCACCCATTTTAAAGATTTCATTTTTAAGGCAAGAAATAGAGCTGCTGCAGCCAGTTTGGAATCTGTAATGTCAATTACTTCATAATCCATCAAAGCAGTTTCTAAAATATATCTAGCCAACGTCAATAAATCCATAGGACTTCTTTCACACTGAAAGAGATAATGCACTTTATATCTATCAAATTGGATTAATGACTTTCTGATAACACTTATTCAAAATACATACTCTGGCATATCTGCGTAAAAATCTATAAGAGAGTGGAATTCCTAAGTCAAAATCCACAGTTTTCAGAATTTTGATTTCAGTATCAAGCATTTCTTCTCTACTATAGCTATCATCACAAATATACAAAAAATCATCCACAAGAGGTGGCACTCTTTCCTAAAGAATAAGAAAATAACTTACATACCAAGTAGCAATAGAAATTTTTTAATGAAAACTACCTATTCTGATTACATACATATCTGAACAGGTTAAAGCTATGATCACCAAATATGCAAGTATCACGAGCTGTTTAAATGAGGGAAATAACAATCATTGAATAAAGTTTTATATTTCAACAAACTTCTAAAATTTTTTTGTTCATCACTCAACAATCCTTTTTTTTTTTGTGTATGAGAGCATCAGACAGTTTTATAATTTTAAGTGTATTAAAAGTCTGAGAAAGAAACAAAATAATTGAAGGTCAGAAATTTATCTACCCAGCTGCCTGCTTGTCATTTTACTACCATGTTACTCCAAATTATATAAATTAATTAGTCAATTATTTCTGCCGTGATATATTTAATTTATGTTATATTTTTTACCCATTTATATAAAATCAGTGATTCACACATTAAATGAGAAATTATTGCATAAAGCCGTGTTAAACAATAACCTATTAAAGAAGTAAGCAAATGATTTTTTACTATTGTTTGACATTTTACACATATAATATTAGTATTTTTATAATTACAAATCAACAAGGAATGGATCTTTGGAAAATACTAAGTTATATTGCAAACATTGCATAAGAGATATTATAACAATTGGGTTAGCAGAAATAAGAATAAACTATGCCCAGTAGAGGTTTCTAAAACCACATATTATAGTTAATTCAAATAAGAATATATGTAAAACAGCTATAGAAAAATCTATAAATTTGTAATACAATTTGTCTATAAATAAAATCTATAATTTGTACAAAAGCATCTTTTCTTGTTTATTTAAAGAAACTTTAACAATATAAATTCAGTTAAAGACTTAATTTTCTTGTAACTGAATGTTACTGCCATGAGAATTGAGTATACATGGAACAAATTTTTACAATAAACATCTATTTTTATAAGTCTCAAAATTATTCCCCATATTTATTACTGAAATAATAAAAGTAACTATAACGGGTAAAATTCCAAAGTTTTTAAATAAAAAAGCTTTCATAATTTTTATAGAAGAAATACATTCAAACTTCAAATAAACTTTTTAAAAATGAAACAAGAAATCGTAATTCATAAAATCAAAGACTAAAACATAAGATATGACATTTCTTGTGTAAAATATTTCAATCGTTATCAGCTTAGATCAATTATAAATATTCCAATTTTTTGTCACTGAATTTCAGTAAACTGTCTGCTGCACAAGCAAAATATTTCTAAGCCGTTTTGGTTTTATTCTTAACATTTTGACAAGTCACATATATTCAAGTATGCTTAGAAAACTAAAGCTGTCTTATTTGGATACATATATACTAAATTTTGCAAAAAGATTAACATATATTTACCTTGCATTAATAAAATCAAGGCACACACACTTTTTTTACAGAAATTTAAAATTATAAATAAATAATAAAAATACCACAAGATTTATGTTTTTCTAAACTGTTAAATTTATGTACAAATAATGATAAGAAAACTGATAAAAACTATGATTTTCAAATTCACAATAAAAAATCTTTTTACAATACGAAAATACAAACATTGATGTTTAACTACTTAAATTTTTTTTTCAACACACAAGTGAATTATACTTTTTAAATTGACCTACATCACAGAATGATGAAAAGAGCCATTCACAAGAAATAAAAAAAATACTTACATCATACTTTGAGGCAACAAAAAGTGCTGTGGCACCAATTAATTGCAATTTAGTTTTAACAACAAAATGGTGCATTAAGAAGTAATCTACTAATTTGACGGCTAAATAAAGAGTTTCATGGTTCAGCTCAAAACTTTCTTGAACTTCTACCATCCAATCTACGAGGATTGCCCTCATTGACTTTGTCAATTGATTTTGCTTAGGCAAGTATTTTGTGATCACAAATTGCTTCTGAAATAAAGAGGTGGAAAGTCAAAAAGGGAAAATGGTCTCAACAGTTTACAATATTAAAGTATTTAGAAATTCAAATATTTGAGTTATACACATAGCTATTGTAAATAAACAAAATTTTACAAGTAACCAAATAAAAGGTGTAAATTTTTCCTAATTTTAGATATCAATAATAGTATTTTAAATATTGTTCAAATTGAAAAGACCAAGGATATTTTATCAAAGAATAAAAAGTTTCCCATTAATCTAGTTAGTGGTAAGATTTCGGAAAAGAATTTATCTAAAAATAAATTAACAGAATTTTAGCACAAAAATAAAAATGTTAAAATTTCCAACAGATGATTTTTTTCAAAATTAATTCAATGCTTACAAACAAGTTTTGGGTTTATAATAAATATTAACACACAATTTTGTTAAAAGTACCTTTTTATATAGTAAGACTCTTGTTTTAAAAACTAGCATTTTATAAAAAATATATAAATACATTTTCAAAACAAATTAGGTTAACAAAGGAATAAAAGTATGTAATGTTTGCATAGTTATTGCATCTTGCAAACATAGCAAAAATGACAACCAAGAAATAATTATTTTTCTGCTGTGGATTAAATTGTTTAAATCTTTTAACTACACTAAGATAACAGTTTAAAAAAGTTGAGTAAAAAATTCAAATCTGAAATAATTCAAGCTTGCAGCTGCAAGTCAAATTTGCGAAAACATTTCACACACAAATGTTATCAAACAATTTAGCAATAAATAAACAAGTTTTCATTAAAATAAACAACATATTTTTTTTCATAAAATTTCCGAAATATTTTTTTTCTAATAAAAAAATTTATGAACAAAAAAAATTTATGCTAGGGTGCTACTTTAGAAAGTGAAATAAATATTTTATATAAATAAGATTAGCATGGCTTTATCTTATTTTGAAACAGATAATAACAAAATTATAAAATGCAAGTGAAATATAAAATACAACCCTTTAATTTTTATGTCAATAAAAGATTAAATCATGAGTAATAAAAATACTAAATGAATGAAAATTTGGTATTTGCATATCATGACACAACTACTTTGGTGACAAAAATTTTCATTGGCAAAACAAGCACAAGTTAAATATTTACTCTCTATTTTGACAACCTCCATAACTAATGACAGCAACTATTTTTTTTTTTTAAAGGTAGTCTTCACACCTTTTCTGGTCGTCAGTTTTGACAACATATCAAAGTAATCCTCATAGTACTGCAATTTTTTTTTAAATCTTTGAACAACTCACAAAAGCAGGCTTGAAACAATGAATTATATTGCTTCATGGTACATCCTATATCTAATAATTTACAAGGATATAACTAATATAAAAAGCAATTGAAGTAGAGTTAATGAAGCATAGTAACATGTGCAACAGAGAAAGGGACGATTTTGAAACCAGGCTATGTTAGAAATGAGAAAAGAGTGGCATCATTTAAACAGCAAACCTTTGCCATTGAGACTGATACTGGTGTTTGGTTAAGGAGGAGGGAGGGGGGGGGGCCTCTAATCAACAGCAGAAAGTTTTGCAAGTTGAATGCCAGAATACTAATTATTTTGCTAATAACTCAGCTACAGCATCATTAAAATTTACTTTACTCTCTCTCATGTGAAAACAAGAAATGCAGACAGTTTAAAAATTAATCACCACCACATCTTTAGAATGCTTGATGACATTTCCAAACTCTTTATAATATTGTTTTTAATAGAAAATTGCACATAAAAAAATAGCACAATCACAAAAATATTAATCACTATTTGAAGCAATATCTAAGAATGAATTAAGAATCAAAAGAGATACCTCTCTTTCTTTATAATATTTAAAAATATCTGCAGCATAATGAGGGACACTAAAAGGATCTTCAATGCAAGCTTTATCAAAATCCTCAACACCATATGGAAGTGATTCTGTCTCTGGAACAATAACATCCTTTTCTTCTTTTATGAAACTAGAATCAATTATGTTAAAAACAATTATTATCAATGATATATTTTAATAAAAATAAAAACACAAATTATCAGTTAAATATTAGTTACATGCATAGGTTTATTTTAATTTGTTTTTAATTCAAATTTAGTGATATGTAAGGAAAAAAAAAAAATTGCACACATTATTACTTGCTTTACAGGCTAATGTAAAGCTCTTACTATTAGATATAAGAACTTAATAGTACTTTTCCATTTTAGTGGTGTAGCAAAATATCAAATTTCTGCTTTTATCATTATATATATTTTTAACTTCTTTACTTTTTACAAACATCTTAAAATATATAATAAATAGTTATCGCTTCAAAAAAAAAAAAAAAAAAAATTTTTTTGTGAGTTGTTACTAAAAATGTCAACATGGCAAGAATTTACTAGAATGTCAAATTGTATTTTTTTTTTTTAATCAGTACTGTAAAAATTGTCAATTTTTATTAGCTAGATAATTATCTATTGCAATTAATAAAAAAATATCAAATCTTTAAATAAACAGTAGCTCATATATAAAATTTAAACTAGTTATTTATATGGAAGTTTTCAATAAATATACCTGTCCTCTAATGCAGTTGTATACATTTCTGACGAGTCTGATAACTTTGATGATATTTCCATGGGAGAAATTTCTTTTATTTTTTTATTTTCTTCATTCATTGTGACATAATCAGTTTTATATTTTTTACTGTTACGTCCAGATCTAACACTGGGAAATGTCTGATTTGTAATATCACCTAATATTCGCTTTTTACCAACTGCATCAGGCAATGGATCAGCAGAACGCTTTGATGCATCTTTGACTGATAGATACTTCATACCCTCCTAAAAATATTTCAAGATTAATTTTTTACATTAATTTATATCCTGCAATAAAACTGGCATTTCTATGGGATTATTAAAACATACCACAGCAACTTTGCTACTTCTCAGTTTGCTTGCAATATTTGACTCCATTTTGGTGCTAAAACAAATTACAAAAATAAAAATAAGCAAACATTATAAAAAAGAATTATAAAGAACAATTTCTCAGTAAAATTGACGTAACAAAAATTTTCACCCATCAAAATGAACTTGTGTGCCAATTATAAAAATATACAAAATGCTTTTATTACCTGATATCTAATAAATTAATATTTAATAAAATATTAATGATTTTTTCAATTGCATTCTTTGAAAGTAATTCTTGTTTTTAAATTAGTTACATATTTTCTTATATTCCACAGTTTTTCATTGCAAAATGTTTTTTTATTTTTAAATAGGTTACACACACATATATATCTTTAGAAGTTATTACTTAAAGAAAAACTGAACATCATTTGGCAGCAAATTAATTTTTACAATAATGAAGTGAAAAAATGAAGCTTATGTCCAACTCTACCAAAATTTAATGAAATAAATTAAACATGCATCTACAAGAGCAGCATTCCTATTTTAAAGAAGAAAAATTAAAACCATAAATGCTAAGGGATTCAGAATGATTTTAACTCAAAAGAATTTACATCAATAAAAATTTAAACAATAAAATTTATGAATATAATTGTAAACTTACTTAGTTTAGAGTGCCTTTAAACAGAATAGTAATTCAGAAACTCTAGCAAAGAAAAATACGTAAATTTTTATTAGATACATTATTTTTTTTTTTATTAGCTACATTAGATTTGTTTAAAATTGATTAAAATATAAAATCATTTATTTAACTTCACTCTTATCTGTTTTTTTAACTTTTGTTATTTTTTATAACAATTTTATTTTTATTTGCTTGGTAAATTTCTTTAATGGAGCAATATATTTATTTATCTTTTTTTTCCAACATCTTTTGGAATTTTCAAACTGGTTATTGTATAAAATTGAATGTGCATTAAAGCAATAAGTCACAAGGCTAGTAACAGAAACATAGTTTTTAAATGGTTTCCAAATTACTACAAATATACATATTTCAGCTGAGAATAAAATCAAGAAACTGTTCTGATAGTCACAGCTTTAAAAAAAGACATTGAACCATATTTTAAAAACTTTTAATGTTTTTTTTAATTTCATTTGTAGTAAGTGAACTGAAAAATAGTCTTAGTTTTAATACAATTTGGTAACTGATAATACTAAAAAAGGCAAACTAACTGCAACTGTAAATAAGAAAATATGACACTTTAAATTATATAGCAAAAATATTTTACATCATTTAAATTTCGTAAACATGTCATAAGTGCAATAAAAACTTATTGCTGCACTGTAAAATGGTGAAACTGCATAAAAATCAAAATCTATGCTTATTAAAATAATATAAAACACATTATTGAAAATTTTTCATATATAACGAATCATACCCCATGCAAGAGAATGAAACAATTTCTGGTGGTTAACTAAAGTGCAGGGAAACCAGGCATGATTTAAGGTAACGCATACAACGAAAGGAATATTATACTTTTATAAAATAAGCAAACGCTTTAGATGTTAAAACTTGAAAACATCATACAAATAATTTAAATTTTATACGATTTGATATTCGAAATTTGCTTTTCGTAAATGTAAACTTTCTACGCTTAAAAACGCGCGCTTTTGAATAGAATGCATATATTGTGATTTTAAAAAGTTTTTAGAATTTAAAAACTGTAAAGACGACTATTATGTTACACTTTTAAAAATTACTTCAGCGGATTAAAACAAAAAAAAAAAAAAAAATTACTAACTGATAACGCAAATGTAAGCTTGTGTACCGATAAGAGTTATTTACCGCCAAAAATCAGCAGATAAGAAATTGCTTAAACATTAAACTTAATGACAAAGCATTTAAAGTTAAATTACAACTTTAAAAATATATTGGAACAGAAGATAACATTTAGAAGTAGAATTACTGTATTCAAACAGTTTTCATTCCAATGAATACACATCCAAGCAGATGCATTACACAAACATTGTTTCTAACAAATTATAATTTGTCAAAACTAATTATATGGCAACTACTACAAAGATTATAAAACAAACCTTGTTAATGATATGAAATGAAATATAAAATTTATGATTTCCACATATAGAACATAAAGATGAAATTGATGCGTACAAAATTATTCGAAAATGTGTTGTTAACTTATAGGACAGTTGTGATTGGCTGAAGAATCAAGGGCGGTAGCCAGTCATAGTAAATGATTAAAGTTGAAGTTATTACTTAAAGGAATAATATTTTTAAAAGTTATTTCTACTTCAGTTAATAGTATTACAATAAATTTGAAATAAAATTAAATTTTCATAGATGAAATTAATTTAAAAGAATTATTATTGTAAATATTCTTTTAAAACATCTTAAACTCATAAAATTTATAGCTAGCGTAATAGAATTTAAAATTTTAGAAATCAACTTGCAGCTTATCTCATATGACTACTAATAAATAGTAAACATTTCAGTGTTGCTGTCTTTTGTGTTCGCGTTGAAAAGAGGCAAAATTATAGACTCTTTATCGGTGTCCTTGTCACGAGACTTTCTTATTTTTATTTGATAATTTACATCTCTCTAAAACTGAAGATGCAAAGTGTTATAAATAATGTCAAGGGAAAGGCCTTAAATGTGGCTGAATTCTTTACTCCTATTTTAAAGGTAATAAATATGAATCTTGTTTTACACAAAGTTTCAAATTTGATACATTTAATTCTCATGAGTAACAATTGATTGACAACTCTAGCACAATCAACTTTTGCTGAAATAGCATATACAAGTAAATTGGTGGTAATATGAACGTTTTTAAATACGCTATCGTATAAATGGATGTTTTATGTCATTCTTTTATGGATGATATATTAAGTTAAAAATTTTCTATTTCCTTTTCTAAAGAGGTGTGCACTATTAAACTATCTTATTTCTGAAGATGTATTGAAATGTAAATGTATTGTGGAGTCATTCCCTTCTCTTCTTCTTCTTCTTCTTCTTCTTCTTGAGCTTGTCAGATATGTGGCACCTCACATTTTGTACCATGCTCCAAGCCCAATTTTCTCCTAGTTCCATTGTCTTGGGTCACCTACTTTGTTTATAAAGTCTGATAGGCCCTCAATGGAGTTAAAGTGTAACTCTCTAGGATATGGATTACCTAGAGTAGTGAATCTTGTAAGGGCAAGAGCATCACACTCATATAGGATAAGTCATTCCCTTTCCTATATGATCTTTTTAAAAAATATTTTATTGGTTTGGTGAAAGTAAAAAAGTTATATGTATACGATATAAAAAGGACAAATTTGGTGAAATGGAACTACTTTGATATACCCCCCAAATCAGAAATTTGGCGACTTTTTTTCTTGCCAAGATGGATTCTCGCTCAATACAAATAATTAATAACAAAAAAAGATTTTAAAAAAAAAAACTCAGAAAATGGTACAAAATACAAGAAAATACTAAATTTGACAACAGCAAAAACCTAAAAGCTGAAAAAATCTAAATTGGCAACACCAAAATAAGAAATGGCAACCATAAAAAGTCCATAGGGAGTGCCAGATTTGGCGCTTAAATTTTTGGGGGGTATATCAAAGTTGTTCCAGTGAAACTTTTACTTTTGGGGAACTTTTTTTGGAAGGGTATTTGGTGAAAGTGTGCTTTAAGTCCCCTACTTGGCGCATTTTCTACAGTGTAATCTACAGATTTGGCTCTGTATTTACACATGACATCGTACATGTGGCCCGCAAAGCCACGTGTACGATGTCACTTCCAAATTGTGGGAAAGGGAAGATGATTACTCCTCTTATCGGGACCTGTATTCCCCGTAGGACATTGGGGGAACATCCAATTGCTGCTTAATAATTAGGTAACGCCTACAATAGTTCTAGTTTAAGATGCGTGCGTATTTTCCGCATGGAGTCAGTCAGTCAGTCAGTTTTCTGAATTGTTTTACCTAATTTATATTTACTTTTATCCCCGTAACCTGAATACAATAGTGTCTCACGCTGCTAGTCGGTAATCTAGGTCTAGCATCGGTGTGTTAAAGAATAATTTTTTTGTCTTTAAGGCATTAAGCTTCAGCCTCAAGCAATGTCAGAAAAAGTTAAAACACCATTCAAGAGAAAATTTATTTCTTTAGAAACAAATGCAATGCTTGGATTGTTTGTTGAAAGGAGAAAAAGCCTCCCACATTAGAAAAAGCTTTAATTTGAATGAAGCAACATTATTCCCAATCAGTATTTGCACAGCCATGGGCTTGTCAGGACAGTCAACAGTTAGGACCATCAAGAAAAATGAAAAGAAATCAGAAGTTATGTTGCCGTAGGATTTTCAACATCCGCAAAACGTTCAGCTCGCCCCAGAGTGCCAATAATTGAAAAAATGGAAAAGGCACTCAGCATTTAGATTGATGATTGTTGTCAAAAAAGAATTCCTTTAGATGGCAATATCATAAAACGAAAAGGACTAAAAATTCACAACCGTCTTAAAGAACAAGGAGAATGCATTGCCAACCCAGATTTTGTGGCGAGTAAAGGTTGGTTTGAAAAATTCAAAAAGCGTTTTGTAATTCATAGAATAAGAATCCAAGTAGAGTCTATGTCGAATGATCATGAAGCTGCTATGATGTATCCAGAGAAAATTCAAAACATCATAGCCGAGCAAGGATACACGGCCGATCAAGTTTTCAATGCCAATGTAACTGGGCTTTGGTGGAAAAAAAATGCCCAGTAAAACCTTTATCTCGAAAAAAGGAAAAACTGCACCCGGATTTAAGGTGTACAAAGATCGTCTAACGCTCTTTTTATGCAGAAAGGCATCAGGGGACTTCACGACAAAACCCTTGCTAGTTTATAGATCTTTGAATCCTTGTGCCCTGAAAGACCTAAGTGAAAAAACACTTTGCCGATATACTGAGCTTGGGTAACAGGAAATTTATTTAAAGACTGGTTTTCAAATTGTTTTGTGCTAAGCGTTGAGCGTTATTTAAAGCAGAAAAATTTGAGCTTTAAGGTGCTATTACTGTTTGATAATGCTCCATGCCACCCACAAGATTTGACTCATCCCATCGTCAGAATAGTTTTCTTACCACCTAACACTACTTTGTTGCTCCAACCATTGGATCACAGTATTATTTAACGTATTATATAAGAAGATCCTTACAGTGGATTTTAGACGCAACTGATTCGGAATCAATTAACTTAATGGAAGCTTGGAAGAAATTTTCAATCAAGCATTGTATTGACATCATATCTTTGTCGTTGACGGAAATAAAAACATCAACCATAAATGCGTGTTAAAAGAAGATATGGCCCTCTTCAGTTGAAATAGAAAACATGCGTGAAACATAGAAAAACGAAATTAGAGCCATATTAGAAGTCGCTAAACCAATCAGAGTTGAAGGTTTTGTGGATATGGCTACTGAAGACATCAAGATTTATTAGTGCAAGAAGTTGATGAAGCGGATTTGATGGAAATGGCATCCCTGGATGCAAATCAAATTGATTTTGAGAACGCTATCTCTGATGAAGATTGTGCCGTTAAGAATTTAACATTAAAATAATTACAAGAAGGCCTATGCTTAGAGGAAAATCTCGAGTCATTTTTTTTTAATTCAGACCCTTCCATGGAAAAAAGTCAAAAATTCAAAAGGGAGCGGCAAAACTGTTTAGCTCCTTACCGCAAAATTTACAATGAGCTAGTAAGAACCAGCAACCAAAGTTCGATTAAAGATTTTTTAAGAGGGGAAAACATGCAAAAACTTTAAAAAGTGAAAAAAGTTCTGAAAGTGAAGGTGATATCGTTCCACCCAAAATACATTCTTGGTTGATTATTCTGAGCAGTGATGACGAATAAATTCATTAAATTAGGGTTGGGTTAGATTAAAATATTTTTTTCTTACTTTGTGTTGTATATGCATATTATTTATTAAAAATTAAGTTGTTTATGTCGAATTAAAAAAAATATTTGTTTTTAATAAATTTTTGGAACGTAACTCCTCTTTTTGTACTTGCTCTGGGTCTCTTACAACACGGTTTCACACAACACAGCATTTTCTTGGAACCTAACTACCATGTTATCGGAGGGTTACCTGTATATGTATATATATATATATGTATATGTGTATATATATATATGCATACATATATATATAAATATATATATGTATTTATATGTATCTACAATTTATTTATTGATTCTATTCCTGTTTTTGTAAATGTTTTCTGAATACATTTCTCATAAATTTAATACATATATTATTATTATGGTTCTGTTAAACAACAGTTTTGAAATTTTTTCAGTGTATATATTGTAACAAATTATCTTTATATTTTAATAGGAATCAAAATTTAAAGAAACTGGTGTTTTGACTCCTGATGAGGTAATCTGTTTTCAAATATTTCTAAATGCTTAATTTCTAATATGCTTTTGATTAAATCATAATAGTTTATTATTTCAAAATTACATCAATTTTATAAATTATTTTTTTTATACAGTTAAATTTTAAATTAACAACATAGTTTCTCTATTAAATGAAAAGTAATTTAGTCAGAAAAGTTTATTTCATATGCTTTGACATATTTCACCCTTTTGAAACTATGTCATGTGGCTATATTTTTCAGTAATAAAGGATAAATAAGATGCAATTTTTTTATTTTTGTATTTTCTATGTAAGTGAAGTGATATAAAATTGCCATTTAAGTCAAGAAGGTATTAGTTTATTTCTAAAAGTTCTTTCAACAATTATTTTTACAACAAAGAGATTTTTATAGTTTTTATTTTCATTGTGAAAATACACTAACATTTAGCATTAAATGAAACCTCAATTCTTAATCTTTTTATTTAAACATGTTACAAGCTACTGTACTAAGTTTAATTCATTAATGGTTTATAATCCTACTGAAAGTTATCATTTATCATTATTTTTCAAATTTTTATAAGAAATGTTTTATGTAGCCACTATTTTTATATTTTAAAAATTAAAACAAAGTTT
Organism: Latrodectus geometricus; assembly: GCA_026290005.1. Classification (NCBI taxonomy): domain Eukaryota; kingdom Metazoa; phylum Arthropoda; class Arachnida; order Araneae; family Theridiidae; genus Latrodectus; species Latrodectus geometricus. Next base: position 102,474 of record JAPDSC010152316.1, read on the forward strand.
ATCTGAATTTACAATAGAATTTTTGAAGTCATTGCTATGACATTGATAATTACAACAAATAATTCATTTAGATTACTTCCTTATATATATGTATATATAGCTATTTGATATTTTTCATTCATTGTTTTTTTTTTATTTAGTTTGTGTATGCAGGTGATCACTTGGTTCATCATTATCCAACCTGGCAGTGGGCAAAGGGGGATGAAGCTAATTTGAAGCCATATTTACCACCAGATAAACAGTTTCTTGTTACAAGAAATGGTAACGAAATTTTAAGTATTGAAAATTGTTAACATTTTACTGTAAAAGTTAACTATTTCCTATGAAATGTTTTTATATCAGATGTATGAATATTTCTTAATACCATAAAAATAGGATATAATCTTTGAAAATATGTAGAGAACACCTGTTTTTATGTTATCTTTCAATATTTTCTGAAAACATTAATATTTTTTGCACTTTACTGATGATTAGTGTACATAAAATTCTTTTATGTCCTTTTTTTTACTGTGGTAATGGTGTGCGCAATGCAGGATAACAATCTTGTTAAAAGGGAGAATGAATACTTTCTATTTATATTAAATTGCCACAACTTCCTATCCTTTCGAAAAACATTTTCATTCTAGTCAAAATTCTTCTGTAAAACATTCTTGTCAAATAATATTTTCCCATATATTAATTTAATGTGTATTGACAATTTAATATTTATTTTGGGCTTTTTTCTTTTGCGTTTAAAATATTATCATAATGACTTTTTTATTATTATTATATGTTGCTAATATATTTCAACCTATCCTTAGTGAAAAGTTTTTTCAAGACACTTGAAGTCTGAAAATTTTGTTTTTATATAAAATCAATTAATACAGCAATTCAAATTGTGATGAATATAAGAAAGATTAATAGTTATTAAAAATATAAATTTTGTTCACAATTTTTGTTTTGAGTTAAGAAATGCTTATAAAAATAAATTGTAACTAGTAAAAAATTTAATGTAATTTTGATGACAAGTATTAGATTAAAATTTTCTAAATTATTTTTTTTTCTAAAATAATAGTGAAAAAATTTATCTGGACTAATAGTGAAAGAAGTATGACATGATTGCAAATTTAAGCATTGTTATTATAAATGCTTAGGCTCTACTAAAGTTGCATAAAAATTATAAAACAATTTTGAAATTAATTTTATAAATTAGCAAAAATTTACAAAAATTTTAAATAACAAATAACAAAATTGTAAACTCTTTGAAATTCTTTCCTAATCTTTTTAAAGTTACTTTAATTTAGTAAAGTTTTTATAATAAAGTATGCATATTTTTAATCTTTTAGAAACTTAAGTCTCATTACATTAAACTTTTATTTCAGTTTCTTTTATAAAAGTTTAAAAAAATTAAATTTTACAAGGAAATTATTTGTTAGTTTTTATTATAAATTTTTTTTAATGTATTTATTATTAATCTTTCTATAGTTTAAAAATAGCTCAGATGATGCCATATTTTTGATTCTAATACTAAAAATAAAAATTCCATTTAGTACCTTCTCAAAAAGCAGTGGAAAAATAGTTTAAATTCGTTTTTTGTCACAAAGTTATACATTTTATATAAATAAACATTTAAGAAATTGTGTACCCTAATATTTGTTAGGTAACGTTCAAAAGCAATATGAATTTAAAAATTTAAAATTCCTTATTTGAGTAAGTATGAAAATTAAAGCTATATGGGTCATTTTTTTAACATAATACATTTTTTATTACTAAGCTGATATGTTTCATAATTAAGCTGGAAAGAGTGTGAAGTAGTTTTTATCAGAATGCTATTTATTCTTATATATCTCACTTTCAAGTTTAAAATTTTGCCATTTTCAGTGGTAATTATGTTTTTGATCAACTAGTTCCAAATTTTATTAATTAAATGTTGGATTTAAAATTTGAAATAGCTCACTCAAAAGCTACTTTTTGTTAAATGCTCAAAGTTGGTTTTACCTAAGAATTCATTTATCTTTGTGCCCTCAAAGTGGAATTTTTATTTATTGTCAAATGTTAAAATAATGAATTTTTGAAATATAACCTGTAAATAGAAATACTGCTTTTATTTTAAGATATTAACACCATTTTATATAAAATGAAATTAATAAGTTTATTTTCTAAATTGCATGAAGGTATTTGTAACTCAAAATTATGTTTCCAAAAGTATATTTTGGATAAATTAGTTCTGATGTGCATAAGTGATTGCAGTGCAAAATATAGCATATGTCAACTTTTATTTTATAATATAAATATATATGGATAATGAAATTAGCATGAGTCATTTTCTGTACGTGGAATAAAATTTAATAAATACATAAATTATTTTAAAAACTAAAAAACTTGTTCTGATAACATTTGTTGATTTGCATTTCATTCTTATTATTTTGTTATAATGTAATAAACAAATATTTTTTCGAAAGTTTACTATATAAGTTTGATACTAGATATAAGTTAATTCTGATAGATGAAGAAATAACAAAAGAGTGATGATTTAAAACATATTAATGGCATAGCATTTTCAATAAAATAAGAAACTATTTAAATTATTGATTTATGTAATTGAGTAATCAGATTGCCTGGTTCTGTGGTGGAAAGAAATAATTGTGTGTATTGTTAAATTATAAAAAAATGTGTATAAAATTAAAATAAATAACATAATTATTTAATTTGTATATTAGTTTCTTAGATTATTCAGTCTGTAATTATATTTTGCTAATTAATCAATTTTATTTAAGTCTAATTGTTAACTGTTTATAGTTTGTCTTTAAAAATCGATTTTCATTAAATTTTATAAAATTCAAATTTAAGCTTTTAATATATTCTGTTTATATGCCACTTTATTTGATTAAATATTGATATATTGAAATAAATTATAATTTTGATTGTTACTTTACCAAGTGTTACTTCTTGCAACAAAACTGCTTTTGAATAGAGAATTGCTATGTTTTTGTTTCTTTTTCTTTTGATTGTTTTGTGAAAACATTTTCTTTACTTTAAATTTTGCATTATATTTTAAATCTTTTAAAAATTAATAAGTTATATTTTATTTCATATTTTCTAATTTATTGTTTCAATTTCTTTTTAAATAAGAATATGTTTAATATATGATTTTGGGAATTTTAATAAAATAGTTGTAAATGTTATAAAAATGTATCATGTCAACATTATGGAATATTAAAGAATTTATTATATATTTTTATATTTGCTTATATTATAATATATTGTTTCTATTTTTATAATTTTTTAATCTTGCTAATATATAACATATGTAGTATGTCTATTTAGATTTGATTTTGTATAATATTTTTAATTTTTTTTAAATTAAAATTTGGCATATTTTTTACTTTAATTGTCTAAAATTTAAAGAGCTGTATTTATTAGAATTTATAATTTTGTTCTTTTTGCAAAAATTTATTTTTTTTATTTCTAAGTAAATATATTTTATAAAAGTTTCCTTTGCATGTTTTTGGAGTTTTTTTTTTTATTATTATTTGTTTTGAACTTTGACAATTCTAAATATAAATTAAGTTTTTGTTGATTGACTTTAAAATAAAAATTAACAGTCTTTTCCAATTTTTTTTTTTTTTAAGTTAAAACCATGTTTATTTTAAAAGGTACTTCAAAATATTTTACTGTCATTAAGTTAAAAAAATAATTGAAAACAAAAACTATAAGATTAAAAACAAATGGCCGTAAAACATTGAATTTATTTTCTTTTAGTGCAGTAATATTAAAATTACTATTTTAGTCTTCTGTTGATTTTTTTTTTTTTTTTTTGATAAATAAGATTTTTTTTTTTTCATTTTTATACCTTAATTTTAACAAATGTTTATTTTTACTTCTTCGTTTATTTTATGGATCAATACAGTACCTTGTTATAAACGTTGTAAGGAAATAGAAAATGCTGAGCATCATGAAGAACTTCTTGAAAGTGATGATGAAGATGGGGGATGGGTAGATACTCATCATTATACAGGTTAGCATAAATTATAATTTGCATATCACATCATAGTTGCTGATGTTTCTAAAGTTAAGCAAATGACAATTGAAGGGTTATTGCTCTGACTTCAGTTTAACAATTTGTGTGTTCAATTCCTAATCAGAATAAGGGTATAATCTATAGAAAAATCAAATGAAGTATATTTTAAAATGATGTTTTGAAAAATTAAAATTTATAAACTTTTTAGTATGAAATATTTTTACTATATTATACCAATTATCATATCATTAAGACTCTTACTTTTTTCTTATATGTTGATGGTAAATTTGGTTTTATTTTAAATACTATTCGAAATTCTCGAATAGAAAGGCCTTGTTTTTGTAATAGATTTTTGTAGCAATTTTATTCTACTTTTTTGATATTTGCATAGTTTTATTGTTATGTACAGTTATAATTTTACACTGAGTTGTGAGCAGCCTAAAAGTGTTGTAAGGTATTTTATTATGTTGCCAATTATCCTTCATATTGTAAGACATTATTGTATATCATTAAATAAATATTTCTCACAGATAGCAGTGTAGCTGCAATTGCAGAACAAGTGCAAGAAATGTCAGTGCAACCAAATGTAAGTAACCATGTTTTTTAAGGTTCTCTTTAAAAGCTAAAATTCAATGGCTTTTTTTATATTTATCCTTTATTTCAGATAAATACACCACAGGTGGCTATGAATAAAGTTGCATTAAATGCTGACAGTGATGATGATGAAGATGATGAAGAAGCTTTAGATATGGATGATTTCATGCAAAGTGGAATGTTAGAAAATAATGACAAAGTTTGTTATTTTATCATACAAATTACACTTTCTTCATTAATATTTTTTTTATTCATAAAAATTATTAAAATTACATGTGTGAAAAGGTGCTAAATTTTATCTTGTGAAATTATGCTGTTCAATGTGAAACAAAAACTTCAAAAGAAATTGTTTGAAATTCATTCAAATGCCATGATTTATTCTCATTTGTAATTAATGTTTTATTTTTATTTTTGCATATTTGGTGAATGTATCACATGTACATGGTCAAAACCGAAAAAACTTACTATTATTAATATTTAAGTCCGAAAATTTTGATTTGTAGATTAGGGATTTTTTGGTTTTATAATTTTTTAAAAATGTTTCCCTATTTTTAGAGAATCCTTATACACACAATTCTTTTACATTCTTGAACATTTCACAACCTTTTTACACCCAATTTAAAATTTGCTTGCTTTCTGTTTTCTATTTTACTAATTTTGTTTTCTTGTTTATTATTTTCTGAATTATCTCTAGATGTATGTCAGATTCAAATGCAATTTTATTTTAAAAAAATTGCATTTTAAATTGTGTGCAAACCTTGAAATGTAACTTAATATTCTTAATTCTACAGTAACACTTACAGATTTGATTTTAAACTTGTTTAAACACTGAAAAAAATTCTCATGTATTTCATTTTATTTTATAAGTGTTATAAATCTTTAGAATAATGTTGAAAAATAATAATGTTGAAAATGCTATCGAATATCCAATTTCTGGTTACAGATTAAAAAGATTATAGTAATCATTGCATTGCAGAAAATTCAATTAAGCAACTAAGGTTAATTTGGTGACATTGATCAAACACAAATATAATTTAATAGTAAATCATGGAAGGATTATAGAATTTAATTAAAATTGTCTTACTAATTTTATAGTATGTAGATTTAGTCCCATTGTTGAATAACAGGAGTTAGCTGTAGTGCGTCTGCTTTCTGCATGTTCTTTTGTTAGGGTGAGTGCTTGGGAATTTTCTTCCCCTGCGACGCAGGAATGTAGTTCACTATTTATAAAAAGTCCTCCTGGACAGTTTGCATGGTGGGTATTGAAATGCCTTACAATAGTCTTAGTCCAGTGGTGCATCTACAGTGTTAGTGTCAGATAAAAATGTTTGGATTAAATGTAAAAATTTTGAATGATTAGATCAAAATATTCCCAAAATATGAATCCAATAAAAATATCTAAAATGATTAATTTAATATCTAAAGGGAATTGCAGAAAATTATAGTGAAACAAAATAGGAAAGATGATATTAAAAAAAAAAAAAAAAATAGAGGAAAAATTTTGTAATGACTATTGCAAGAAAAAATTAAATCTTAAGATCATTGAAAATATATTTTACTGATGTTTTATTTATTTTTATAATAGATAAAATTATAAATGCAATTCTACAATATACCGACCCTTAATATAAAAATTAAAATGACATGAATAAGTAAATTATGAAAAAAGAAATATATATATATTTATATATATATATATATATATATATATATATATATATATATATATATGCATGCATGCATGCTTCACATTTTTTTAATAGGGGACAGAGAAAAGTAGTTTGATTTATCATTAAGATAAGAATTGTTTGAAATTAGTTTCTAATACAACCATCAAAAGCACACTTTTGTCTCCTTTTTTATTATTGGAGCATTAATTATGATATAATATTTGAAAAAAACTTAGCTGATATGTTTTTAGCAAGGATTGACACGAGAATTTCTTGTTGGTTCTCGTGATAAAACCAAGAGTTAGTTCTTGTTTATAGTTTTTGGAAAATTGATTATTTACTCAGGCTTCATACTTCTGACTTCAGAAAGGCAGCATATCTTTCTTTGTACCTTGTACCACAGAAATTAAGCAATTAGTCTTTTGGAACTTGTGTAATTGGTGAAGGAAGCAATCACATTTAATCTACTTTGATCAATTAGTAACTATTGTATTGACTGGATCTAATCACATACAGCAGGTTTAATGTTCTTCTACATGTATGAAATCTAGAAAAGGATACCAACTCGACCTCTTTAGTTGACTAATATACAATTATAAAGCATTTGATATTTGATGATATTTAACCTGTTAACCGATTCAAACAGTCCAGATTCCATCTACATTGTTACTTGTTCTTTATTTTAATTTTACAAGTTTTTTAAAGAACTTTTTTAATCCCTTTAAAAACGTGCTTTTTCTTTAAATGCATTATTAAATGTGCAAAAATGTCAAAATAAATGTGTTTTATGAATTATAATTAAAATAATAATTCTAAATTATTTTTTAGAAATTTAAGTAATTTTTAAGGGATTATTTATTATTATTATTTTTTTAAATTTAACAAGGATTTTTTTTCTCTTTAACATAGGCTGCTTTGGATGTCTCTACTGCTGTAAATCAAGCAGAAATTCAAGATAATGGAGTAAATACTGAAGCTGGAATTGTACCTACACGAACATATGATTTGAATATTACATATGACAAATATTACCAAACACCAAGATTATGGTTGTTTGGATATGATGAGGTTAATATTTTTTTAAAACATTTACATAAATTAAAAAAAGTTGCTGGTTTTAAGAGTTAATTTGTTACACTGTAAATTTTAAGCACACTAAACAATAAATAATATTGAATTTTAGGAAGGGTTAATTTATATTGCTGTATTGAGTTTATATATTAAAAAAGAATGAACAATTTTTTTTAGAAAAAATAACTTAGAAAGAAGCAATTGGTATTTTTTTTAATTGATTGTGTAAATATATTAGTTCATTTTATATTTACTTATCTTAGTTACCTTTTTGTCTCAGCAATAAAAGCATTGCAATTAAGTTCAGAATTGTTTATACATTTTAATTATTTCTATTCATTATTACTTTAAAATAGTTTTATTTTGATGATTATTTATCTTGTATGATGACAACTATAATCCTCACATAATTGTGATTATGTTCTGAAGTACTTTTTGATCTATTTAGTAGTTTAAGTAATAAAATTCTCATACACTTATTCTGAACAGTAAAAAATCTGTTGTCTTGTATTTTAAATAACATGTATATTTGTTTCAAATTGCAAACTATTAGAGAATAGAGTGAAAAGCAATGAATGTAAGAAAATAAATTGCTATAAAAAACAATATCTATTCTTGTGTAATTGGTTTAAAAACATGAAATACCTGATTAATGTGCCACATGCAGTGTGGTACAGACCATTAATAAAACAGGTAAATCACTATTTTAAAGTTTAAAAGTAGTTTTATTTACATATTTCTTAATATGTGAGAAACAAATAAAAGTGATATTATTTTATCAGAAGATAATTGTTAGCTTTGATTGAATAAAAGAAATTTTGAGATAAATTTTTATGAAAAATTACAATCCATAAATAGTTGGAATATATTTTCAGATTATAGTAACCATGTTAAGAATGATTAGATGTTACTCAAAAATGTTTTTTAAATGAACTTAGGCGATTTTATTTGCTTTTTCAAAATGTTCAGCGAAAATTTTACATGAAAATGAATGGTGGCGTTATTCAACAAAGTTGTGAGTTTTGTTTTCTTCATTATTTTTAGTATGTTCATTCTCATAAATGTTAAATCAATATTTTTTATAACATACAAGACAAATTGAAATGAAATTATTAAATCATCAATCCAATTGAATTGAGTTTTATTTCAAAAAGTAAAACTTAAATAATGCAAATGAATTACTAAGTTTTATTTTCAAACTTTTATTTATGGTATTTTCATATAATAATTTATTTAAAAATGTATGTATAATGTAGATTACTCTTCTATATTGCTAATTAGACTTCTATATTGTTAATAATTTTTGTTTCAGAACCGTAAACCACTTACTATTGAAGAAATGTATGAAGATATAAGTCAAGATCATGCGAAGAAAACTGTCACTATGGAGAGCCACCCTCATTTACCTGGTCCACCGAGAGCTTCTGTTCATCCTTGCAGGTATTTCAATTTGGAAACTAAAATATTTTCTTTTCAGACTAATGTAGAAATTATAATTGTTTAGCATATTTTATCAGCTTTTCATATTTTTTCAAAAGATATTATGCGCAAAATTTTTAATAAATGCTTATATCTGTGACTTTCATTTAACCGTTTGATTCTCATCTCAACCATTAATGTTTGTAATCGTTAAGAATCCACTTCAAATTGGAGGTCACTGTTGATCTAGCTCTTTTGAGCAAAAAGGAATTATTGTACAAACAAACCAAATCAAGACATTTTTTATATATTATTTATTTACCTGAAATAGATAAATATCTTTTAATTTTTTGAAAATGAAGAATTAACAGATTACTTAGAAAAAGAAAATCCTTTAGTTGATAAAAAAGTGTAAATATTTCAATGTTAATCTAAAGCATAAGCCTCAATTGTAGTAAGTTTAATTCAATGTTAGTATTTTGACTATTTAGAAAAATGACATTTTAATTTATGAAAAGAAGCATTTTTTTAAATTTTTTGGATGATATTTTAAGCATTTTTTAATTTGATAACTTTCATGATCAGTCATATAAAATATTTATAACATCTGTTGAAAATAGTTTATTTTATTTTTATAATATTCAAAATGGTAAGTTTTTTATTAGTATATATATATATATACACTCAACCCTTCTATAACGTGGTGAGTGTGTACAGCATTATATGGAAACCGCTCTATAAGAAACTTGGATTTAACCATACAAACCAGGCTAATTCGTAGCACGTTCTATGAAAACTGTCAACCGCGCTGTGTGGAAACCGCACTATAAGAAACTCAGAATTAGTACAAATCACGTTATTCATACCGCATTATATAGAGACCAATAAATACAAAAGACATGATAAATTATAAATTACTTTTATTGATTTGAAGAGTTCATATAAGGAAATGATATAAAAAAAATGAAACCAAAACTAAATAAAAAACTGTTTTCAACAAAAACAGGTAATTTGTAAAATTATGTAAAGACTTTTGTAAAATTATGTAATCTTTCAACACTCATTCTCCCTGTCAGATATGAATCATCTAATTCGTCTTTTAATGGACAAAATGTCTTCCTCACTTGGTTCATCTTCACATTAGTTTTCGATTGTAGCTTTTTTCTAACTCCACTAAAACCTCTCTATGGGGAGCTAAGCAATTTCTTAACTCTCTTTTAAATTTTGCGCTGTGCACAGTTGAATGATCAGTTTGAATGAAATGAAATTCTAATTCTTTAGTCAAATTTAGCCCTTTTTTTCACATCGTGTTAATCGAAATTTGGCACCCGTTCGTTTTCCTTATTTTCATTTACCAATGCATTTAAGGTGGGTGCATCAATAAATTCCATCAGTTTTTCATCATCTAAAGTTTCTTCCCGGAATACTAGTTCTCTTACATTCTGATGGTTTACTGCAAGTTTTTCATCCCTTAAACAAGAAGCAATGTATACTATTTCTGCATTTGGGAGTGAAATTGTAGAATCATCTTGTATTGCTTAAGTTATTTGAGGTAAAAGAGGTTTCCAACACGCATTAAGGGTTAATGGTTTAATTTCCCCGTAAGTTGATGACACCGTTCTAATACAATCTAAAATAGAAAATTCCATCCACACTTGAGTAAGAGTTTTATTTTCTAATCTGTCAAAAATGGATTGGAAAACTTGGTGTTTGTTGTACATTTTTAAAGTTTGAATGACTCCTTGGTCCAAAGGTTGTATTAATGACGTGCTGTTACGAGGAAGAAAAACAATTTTCACATTTGGATGATCCAATTCTATGTTGTGGCAACCAGCGTTATCAAGAACCAATAAAACTTTGAAATACAAATTTTTTCCCCATCACTGCTGGGATAAAAAAATTATAAAACCAATCTTTTAATAAATCTTGAGTCATTCAAGCAGAATACAGGCAATTGGGTCTTATAAATGTTTTTCATTACACAGGGAGTTGAAGAACGATTTATTATTATTGGTTTTATCATCAGGCTCCCTGATAGATTGCTAGGTGATAAGTACATAAAGGGTGATATCTTCTTTTGAAGGTTTAAGTCCCTGAGCACGCCTTTGATTTTTCGAAATGTAGGTCCTAGATGGTAGTTTTTTCCAATATAATGCTGTCTCATCAGTCTTAAAAATATGATCAGATGAATAACCTCCTTCATTGATAATTCTAGCTAGCTCCAGCTTATAATTTTAGGCAACTTCAGCATCTGCTGAGGCCTGTTCTCCTTGAAACTTAATATTGTGCAATATATACCTTTTTTTTTTCAAACAATCCTTTACTTACGACAAACGAATGATTTTCTATCCCTTCATAAGAATCCCTAATATTCCTTAAATGTTCGTAGATTTTATGTGTTTACTGCTTGATAAGTTTTCCACTGATAGGAATCTTTTTGGTTATACAGTCTTCTAATCAGATCATTAACCACCGTTACATTTTAACCATATTAGAATTTCGTGTGTGAGTAACACATTTCGCAACTAACAGACAACCATCTGCCACAGTTTTCCTTATATTATCTGCATTTTTCTTTAATGTTCGAATTGTAGATTCATTCAAATTTGTTGATTTAGCAACAGATACTTTTTTCCCGCATTCTAAACGATTAAAAATCTGGATTTTATCTTCAAACAGTATAAACTTTTTTTAATTCTTTCCTTGTTTCTTTTGTGTTTGACATCATGCAAATCTTGGTTTAATAATTACTTCATTATTATTATTATATTAGAACAAATGAAGAACATTACTTACAGTATTGTGTAATATTGTTACTCCAATTATAAACCACAAATTAAGCAGCAAAATGCTAAACGAATGGACAATGCAGACAAAATTTTAGAAAGAATTGGTCACCATTGAAACGTACTGTGAAAGAGCTCTGAGACGATGAAACTGATGCTGTGAAAGCTAAGAGATAAGCTTGAATGTTTATATAAACATATCCAGTTAAAACCATTCATTGGATGCACAGAAAGAACTGATGGGACGTTGTTGAACGGAAACCACGCTGTAAGTGTTATAGAAGGGTTGACTATATATATATTATTATTATTAAATTTTGTTCCAATTCATTCTTGCAATTTCCTAAATTCTAAACAATTTTGGCATTACTTTAAAAGTTACAAGTGTTTGTAACTTTTAAATGAGCATTTGTGTTTAAATTTTTAAAGTTATTCATTAAGCAGTTTCTTTCAAATCATGTATGTGTGTGCTAACAAAATTGTTGTTCAGAACAAAAACTAAAAAGTAGATTAAAAATTAACTACTTTACTTTTTTAAATTAGTAGCCAAAAATTTTATACTGCTAAAATATTTGATAATTTATTTGAAACTTATAAATTGTTAAATTTCTTTTTTGTAATACTTTCTTGTTACTCAAGTATAATTTTTTATATAAAAACTTTGTTACCATAGGCATGCTGAAGTTATGAAAAAAATTATTCATACTGTTACCGAAGGAGGTGGAGAACTTGGTGTTCACATGTATCTAATAATCTTCTTAAAGTTTATGCAAGCTGTTATTCCTACTATTGAATATGATTACACTCAAAACTTTTCCTTGGAGTAAACTTATGTGCTATTTGATTTGTAAATAAGTTGCACTTTCATTTTGTAAACAATTCAAAAAGGCTTGTTTAATGGCAAATCCCTTTTGTGATAAAATAATTTAAAGGGGCCAATCCTATAATTACTTATGTAATAATCTGTTGTTAAAAAACAAATATATGTAATGAAAAATAATAATGATATATCAAAATAAAATATAACATGATAGCATGCCCTACTTCATATAAAATGTTATTGCATTTTGCTTCATTAATAATTTTGCTCAAAATATAAAGCAGATTAAAATTATGCAGTGACATTTTTAATTTGTCTCAACTTTAGACAATGTAACTATTGAAAAATGATTTTATTTATATTTAACTCTTTTTTAAAGCAAAAGGCGGCTAATATTGATGCTTTTATATAAGTGTTCTTTCACCATGTGTAAATTCAAGGCTGATTAATATATGATCAACTTTTTTTAATGAAAACTTGGCTGCCATATAGTAAGCAATCTCTGTGTTTATAATATTCTTATGTGTCATTGAAAAATAAATAAATGTAAAGAAAAAAAATGAATAAAAGTATATATTTCAGTCAGTTTATTGTAATTTATACAATTTTTAAAAAGGGAGTTTGAAAGGCAACAGTTTTATGTTAGTTACTATTTTTAATTTTTCATTTCAAAAATTTTTATTTATAATATTTTGAGTGACTTGGTAAAAAAATAAGTTTAAAAAAATCTTGTGAACTTTATCAAATCTTATTAAATTCACTTCGTTAGATGAGCTATTTATGTATGAAATTTCAATGAAAGTAATCTCAATATATAATGTAACTAAATTTTACTATACTTGCTATACAAATTTTATATGATAAAAATGAAGACTTTTTTGTATTTCAATGAAAAGTTTCAAAAACTAAAATTATGCTTGCAAAATTAAATTTCTTTTCTACATTTTTCAAGATTTGTAGCACATAGTTCTGTGTATTTGTAATTTTGATTTAGCATATGTTGTAACTGGATATTTGAGGCTACAATTGTTTGAAGGAGTGATTTACTTTACCAGAAGGTAGCAAGTTGGTGAAGCCAGTCTAGCCAAAAGTTCATCACATTTACTAATGGGGCTGAAGTATATAAAATAGACTGCAATGTCTACTAATGAAATTATTTTTCTGGGAGTAGCCAGTCAAATCTGGAAAATCTTCGATTTGACTTTAATTTCTAAATTATAAGGATGTGCTTTTAGGGTAAAATGCCACATTCTTTGGGAGCTTTTATGCATCAGTTCTATTCTTTATATTAACAAAAGAGGAATTATTCAAGTGGCCAGTTACATTTATAAATTTATTGAACAATATGTTATGAACCCTAGCACTCATTGACACATAAAGTTTTTGGTTTGATTACAGTCCTCCACGAAAGATTAATGTTGCACTTCTACTTTTTGCATGCATGCTTGTTAGGGTTTAAGCTTAATAGTTTTCCAGGTTTCCTCCCTTGCAATTCATGAATATAGACTACTGTTTATGAAAAGTCCTCTCAAAAGTCTATTTATGTGGTGGATATTAAAATGCTTTAAAACGGTTGTTAGCCTGTCCATTACATTGGTGTCAAAACAATAAATTGATACTAAAGCAAACATTTACATAAAGACCACATTTGAGTAGAATATTTTATCATGTAAAATTTTTCCCCCACCAGTAAATGAATAATCAGTATGATTGTCATTGAATAGAAGGAAAAACCTATTTATTTTAGGCATTGATATTTTATTATATGGTTTATACAAACAACACTGGAAATTATCCTATGCTTAAGGTTTATGTTATAATTTATATGCAATGTTTTTAAAATTACTTAAGTATTTATATTATACAAGTATCATGAGTATCTGCATAATCAAATGTAAGCACTAAAAATTACTTTTATATTGAAGATGGATCATAACTTAAAATGATTATGAAAAATAAATTATGAAGTACTTGCTCATGTGTAACAGTTAATTTAATTATTTTCTCTTAATCTACGAGCACCATAACCTATAATTAGATTAAGTTTAACTTAAAAAAGAAATTACCAAATACTTTTCTTTTTTAATTGCAGTGTGATAATTTTTTTGACATACTTATCTTTAGTGCTGTCTTTATAGCTTAAATAAACTGTTGCTTAAGGTCTCACATAATATATCATCAAAGAAAAATAAGTAAAAAAAAAAAAAATAGGAAGAAAATTTACTGGATACATAAGGCAGTACTGTTCACCTCAATAATTAGGATTTCATCCAGCCAAAATCCTGTTTTTTAATTGATATATATTATGCATATAGGTATGTTTCCATAGCAAAATTATCAATTTTTAAAATATAACTTGACAGCACCATGACTCAGTAAGACAAGAGAATTTTATCAATGTCATCATTGGTTCCATATTTTATAATTTTGTAAACATTACAAAATCAATCTATAATCCATGTGATAATCAAAGAAACCATTTTAAATTAAATTGCTTATTTATCATTTAATTATTAATGGGATTCCAAGTCTCTTAATTCGTTGATTATTTTAAGTTTATCACTATCTCCCAACTCTCGAAAATATTTTTTATCCATTTCATAAAAAATATTTTTATCCTGCAGTGTTTTGAAGAATAATTTTCTAAGCTTATATGCATGGTTTTCTTTACTTCATGTCATTAACAGGTTACATAATTTGGACATTTATTTAACAATTATCTAAATAAGGATAATTTTTATTTTGAGACCCATATTTTTCCCCTTCATTATCAATACTTTTTCTGGGTATCCTCAACAACTGAATTTGCTATTTAACCTCAAAAGTAGTTTTCATAATATTCTATATAAAAAATAATGAGTAAAAATTGGTTTTCATGATTTTGTATGCGAAGGAAAGATTTTGTATATAAAATTATACAAAATCTTTCCTCAAGGTGGGAAACCACACTACCTTGGAAGCTTTAAAACTTATGTGCACATGATAACTAGAATTTTTACCCTTAATGCATATACACTTTATTAGTTATTTTAAACCTGTGAATTTTGTTTATTGTTTAGAAAAAAGCATCTACAATATTATAGTTTTAAATTATGATGTAGATTCATTTTTCAGATGCTTGTACTGTATCCACTCACCCCCACAAACTTCTAAATTCAAAACTGTTCTTTTTATACTGAATTCATTATTACGATACTCATGCTAGATTTTCCTAAATTTACATGTTTTTTCATGAAATCAGTTCGATATAACATTT
This sequence comes from Latrodectus geometricus, assembly GCA_026290005.1. Classification (NCBI taxonomy): domain Eukaryota; kingdom Metazoa; phylum Arthropoda; class Arachnida; order Araneae; family Theridiidae; genus Latrodectus; species Latrodectus geometricus. Next base: position 118,090 of record JAPDSC010152316.1, read on the forward strand.
AGTTTTAAAAATATTTTTATTTCAAACTTTTAACAAAGCAAATTTACAAGCAATTAATATTTCCTTTTAAATAATTATTTCAGATTTTTTTTTTTATTTATTTTTTTAATAGTTTGTTTTCAACTTATAATATATTGTCTAAAGTAATGTTTATCTGCCTTTCTTTGAATTGATGACATTTTTGAAGTTGAAGTGATCCATCATTATACTATTTTAATTGTGTTCTTTATCATTTCTGTGCATCATAGAGAAAAGATTAATAGAAAAGTTATAATAAATTGCAAAAAGTCCTCTGCCTACTTCAGTTTTTTATATGTATATCTATAATGCTTGGCTACTAGGATTTTTGTCTTTCATTACTACAACAATGAAAGTGATGATACCTAATTTAGGGGGGCACCCTGTGGGTATGCTTTCATGGCTCTTGGTGGTTGAGCCTTCGTAATTCGTACTTCAAATCTAAGTGTTTGGTCTATTAAAGTACGAGTAGTAATTCCGAAGCCAAAAAAATTAAGTTTAAAGACAAAAATCAAGATAATCAATGTTTTTTTATTGCAATTAGCTCTAAAATTTTTGGTTTTTTAATTTGATAAAAAAATATAAAAAATTTTTACCTAACAACTTGTTTTGTAACAAAACATTTTAATTACTAAGAAGAATATTATGTATATTTGATTAAAATTTACTAAATTTAAAAATATATATCAAAACATGGACTGTTATAAAATATCAACTGAAGTCAAAAAATTTCAGGAATTAATTTATATATAAATTTGTATTTTTTTCTTCACTGAACAATGAGTCGAAATGACAGTGAATTGTTTACAAGAAAATAATTTTCTCCCCTTTTATGTATTTATATATTATTATCATTATTATTATTATTATTTTTTTTTTTTTTTTTTTTTTTTTTTTTTTTTTTTTTTTTTTTTTATTTTTTTTTTTTTTTTTTTTTTTTTTTTTTTTTTTTTTTTTTTTTTTTGATAAGCATTTCTTTAGTTGTATAAAAAGGAAACAAATTTATTTAGATGATTTCTAAGCAATTACTGTTTTTATAATGTGTAACCCTTTCTGAACAATTAAATACTAAGAAGTTTAGAAAAATCCTAAATTCTAATATGTTAATTATATAATACTTTACATTTCTTGACTAAACTTCAATATATCAAACAACATGTTACAATAAATAGAACCGAGAAATGTAACAACCAAGATAATAGATTTTTTATCTGGTATTAAGCATTCTCTAACTTTTATTCTTAAGTCCTCATTTTATTAAATTTTTTATTGTAACGCTAAAATTTGAAAATTAGTCTGGTTTAGTGATGCATAAATTTACTTAATTATATCAGAAATTATTACTTATCAATTTACACCACAACATTGAAATTTTCTTCATTATAAATAATTAAAGCTATTTTAAATCAAAAATTTAATCATCTGAAAAAAATTGCTTCTGTTTTTTTGTTAAAAAAATGCCATTAACATTTAAATACTCTTTCGTTAAATTTTTATAGCTATGCATACATTTCTGAATATTTCTCTTACTGGTTTAGTCCCATAACAAAGGTTATACCTCAATTTTTTTTGAATTTCTAACACTCTGGATTTGTTCCAGTGTATTTTTGAATTATAAGTTCATAAAAAATATTACCATGTATCAATTTTTCACAAATAAATTCTATTTCTATTCTATATTTGTAAAATTTAAACCTGGTTCCATGTAATACTAAATATCAAACATCCTTTTAGAATATTTTCCCACTTATCCATTAGGGTTCAAGGTTAGATTAATGAAGATTTAACACTAAAAAAAAAAAGTGTGATAGCTGTAAATATTTCTAAAGCAAGAGTCCACCGTTACAAAATTGAACCGAAGCATTTTCACAGGACTCTATATTTGAAAACTTATAGAATATTTGGTGTCGAAATGATATTTTTGAGAATTAAGTATGGCAAAGCGAAGGTATGACCTCACCAATTTTTTAGGCTTATTCTTTTTTGTTTATAACGAATTCATAGGACAATCGTATTGTTATTTGCATCTTTTTTGCTCCATAAATCTGAAATGTACAAGGGAGCTATTTCTTGGAGATTTACTTCAGCATTTACCCGACTTAATAACTGAATGATTATTAGTCAATGGCCTTCAATTCGCGGATTCAGTTTTCACTTAAAACATGAATTTGTGGTGATTATTTGACTTGTCTAAATAGCTTTCGCCTAGTCTTACATTGGCAAATCAACTTTCTTTAGATCTTGTGTTTTATGAGAAATTTCACAATTTTCAATAAAAAGACAAAAGAGTTGTGTTAATTACTAATAGATATTGCTAAAATTAGAAAAAGCACGTAAACATTCAAAGTAATGTACAGAAAATCAAAGAAGGTGCCACCATTATCAGTTTTCTTGGCTTAACAGAAAATTCATATTTAATTTGTGATTATTCTAGCATTTTTCACTTAAACATTGAAAATTATTTTCTATAAAAATAAATATTTAAAAAATTTCTAATTTGTAATCAAAAAAGAAATTAAAAAATTTTTTATAACCTAATGGTAAAATTTTTGATTTGAAAGGAATCCATTTCTAATATGCAAATCACTTGTATGAAGATACAAGTACCGAATATTCTTTATTGTTTCTTGGGAGGAATCTATTCCGTATTCTTAACAGACAGTTTAGATAATTTGCTGTCTAACAGTTTTTAGACAGCAATCTACGTGAGTATACATACATCAGTCAACTTCTCTCATCTCTTTGCAGAACTTTCATCCCTAACAGAGAAACACATAAAAGCTGGGATGTTTCTCCAGCTATTCGGATCCTTATAACGAAACTCTTACTGTATTAGAGCTACCTCATACTAAAATAATTCTATTTATTATATAAAGAAAGGCCGCATAAGAAGCAATTTAAGTATTACTTTTATTTACATTTGTTTTCATGATTTTTATTATATACTATGTATGATTGGGTAAAATTAACTATTTAAAGCAATCATTTCTTTCGGAAAGCACTATGTATCTTTAATAAGGTTGGCTTTCTGAAAAAGCTTAGTTATTACTAATACTTCCAAGTTTTTCAAGGTATCAACAATGTTAGTCTTGGACAACAATATTTTTTTACATCAAATAGCTGAAATAATATCTATGATAAGATTTAAAAATATGAAGCTTTCCTTACTAGCTCTTTATAATGATAGAGTAGTTTTTTTAATATTTATAGATTTACAGTTAATTATGATATATGTGTACAAACCATGGCACTTATTCACTTGTTTATCGCATGAGATAGACTTTATGAATATTAATGTTTAGAAGATTATTTTATTAATTTTATTAACTGGAAACTGTATTTTTAAAATTAATTATAAATAACTATGAAGACTATGTCTAATTCTGTGTAGTAACTCATTGTAATGGTTCGCTAGAAGAGTTAAATTACTCAAGTCTTTCTCCAATTCTTCACAAAAATGGTTCTGAATGATATGCATTCTTAAAAAAGCCTCTTGTGAACTTATACGAAAGCATTCAGTTTCAGCCCCTGTGGTGCTTCTGATTTCTTCAAGAAACGACCTGAAATCATTCCACTTGTAATCAGCTGGTAAATCAAAGCAATGTTCCGGATTCCTGTTACCATTGTGCATACAGGTGTATGCAACAAGGAAACTGAGTGCTATCTGGCTACAGCTAACTTCAAAGAGACATGTGCTAGCGTGTGAGTCATTTGTACTCAACTTACGTAGCAAATCTACCGTTATCAATTCTTTTTGGAATACTTTATGGCATAAAAGTAGTGCGTTTTGTGATAACTTCAGAATAAATTTTAAAATGAAGTCTAAGATTTGGCTTATGACCTCCAATCCAAAGAAAATTCTAATTTCTCGGTTATCCACGATTGTATTTGATGCTTTGTGTATGTTTTTGATCAACAAAGTGATGATTAAATGGAATGAAGTTTCCTTTTCTTTTAAGCGTTTCATTTCCGCCATTAGTTGCCTAAAGTCTTCTGTTAACTTGATACTTACAGGCAAGACAAAGCCATCGTAACTCGCATCTATATTGAGTGACCGAATAACATCGCAATAAAAATCCACAGTCGAGGCTTTAGAAATAGCCATTATCCCATCTGCATTGAAGTCGCTTTCGAGAGTCATCACGAAATCAAAAGTTAAGCGCACTATGTGATAACCGCATGCTGTCATGAATGCTACAATCCTACTATCTTCCGATGCGCTGTATGCATTTAATTTTCGATAAACTGGACACCATTCCTTCCCGTCTGGTACAAATTTATCGAGGGGAATGTACTGCTGAACTGCAGCCAATTCAGCTGAACCGAAAGACAAACCCAAGAATGTTAACAATTCTTCCATATTTTCCGCACATTCTGTAATTTCATCTGTCCTAACATTTCCGATTTTGATTGATTTTAGTAGCAGATAAAGTTCCCTTCCAGAAACTTGTAACTCTTGGTTAATAATCTTCCACCATGACATAAGTGAGAGCCACTTTGAAGTATATTTTTTCTGTTCTAAGCAATAACTACCTATGTTTTTACATTCATATATTGTAAGAGTTCTCATGATTCCAGAAAAAGATGCACCATTTCCAGATACAAGCGAAAAATTGAAAAACACTGAAGATTCTTCATTTTCCTTCTTCACCTCTTGAGATTCCTTTTCAAGGGGCTTAACAATTAAGTCAGTACATTTTTGACCTGTTTGTATTGGATTTCTCAGAGAAATTTCAATATTTCTGTGGATTTTTATTAGTTCTACATAATCCCAGTATTCGTTGGTTGTGCTTTTTGAATTCAATCGCACCTCTGGAAAGTGTATATCAAAAAAAGAATTCATTTCAAGCATCCGCATTTTAGAATCTTCATTATGGAACAAAAAAACACTCTGATTCAACCATGCTTTTCTAGAATGATTTGGAATATATTCTTTTAGTAATCGAGTATCTTCGATATCCTCATGATAAAATGGCATTTCTACATTAATCTTCATTTGATTCCAGATACTATATGTCTTTATTGATCTTTCACTAAGATATCTTTTTTTTCTTCCTTTAAATCTCTATAAGATGGAAAAATGAAGTGAATCAGCATTAAAAACATTTTCAATGGACTTTTTACATATACATTGATATACAAAAATGTATGCCTGCCAATGATTTTTATTTGGTATATAATTGATACTTTATTGATAATAAGGAAAGACGTCTGAATTTATTTTAAATAATAAAGGAGCTTAAATATTCTAGATTCACACTTTACACACACATTAAGAGTCAAATCTTAATTTTTAAAAAATGACAACCAAAGGTTTAGATCTTAACTTGTTTTAATTAATTTTAGAGAAATTTCTCAAAGCCAGACAAATCAATTATTTTCCAACTTTAAGCTTTCCAACTTTATTTAAAAAGTTCATTGATATTTACAGCCATGAGAAAAATATGTAGCATTGGAATATTTGCATAAGTTTGTTTTTCATAAGTATTTACATAAGTTTGTTTAATTTTTATTTTTCATACTTAAATGTATGAAAAATAAAAATTAAATTCACATACACTTTCAAAATTTCTTTAATCTTATTGACTCATTGCACACTATATTTCTTTTTTATTAATTTAACGGTAATATAATTTTATTATGGACGGTTTATATTTTGTTTAAATAAAATGTTTTAATTTTAAATCTTTTTTTAAATTTTAATTTCATTGCTTATAAAAAAATTCAAGTTTAAGAACTAATTTTGGGCTTTTAAACTGAGAAATTAAGCGAATATTCATAATCGAAAAGAATTGAGAATTCTTTTACACATAAAATACAAAAAAAATTTTATACATCAAAATCAAATATTTTATTAAAATCTTATTTCATCAAACATCGAATAATGTCAGTTGAAAACCAACGATTAGCAAATTTATGAAATTTTAAAAATCTGGGAACTTTTCCAAGAAATGAAATTTTACCAACTCCAAACGAATATGAAGTATGGTTTTGAATATTTTTTTATATAATTGTGCTAAAACAATAATTTCTTCGACATCAAAAGAATGCTTTTATTTCAAGCTAATTTTAAACATTTTTTCTTTTTGGTTTACATTTTTAAACAAAGAAATTTTCTAGTAGTTAAACATCCAGCATTTTGGCGACGTATTTTGGCAACAAATTGATGTTCCTCTGAAAAATAAAATCGAATCATCTTTTGCATTCTGTATTTCATAAATTTACCATGTATGACTACGATTTTCGGTGAATACCTAAAAGTTTTATTTCCCATAACTAAATATCGGGAAACGGAGATGGTTTTCCTGTTTAGTGAAAATACATCTATTAATATTAATACTTGGGGAATTTTCTGTTTTGTCCCTTGCGTTATGTAAATACAACTCACTTTTTGAAAAAAATTCTTTCGAAAGTTTCTACATAATTTATTTTTTTATAAATAACTTGTCGACAGTTCTTTTATTAAATTTTCCGCTGGCCATTACCATATAAACATTCATTATTTTATATATTTACGATAAAATAATTGAATCTATTTTAATATACCATTTAAAAAAGTATTTTATGGGCCAGTATTTAATTGCTTACCCTTTTGTTAAAACAACTCATGAATAAGAATTCCTAATGCATGGTACATTGTTTAGAGCAGCCGTGTAACTTCAGTTGACTACGATATTTCTAGAAGGTAAAATAACATTTGGATGTCTTACCACATAGTTCTTTATTACTGGTAAAGGGTAAGAAAAGAACATTCCTCAGTATTTTTTTCATTTTTAGAAGCACTTTAATTAAAAGTTTCAGGACTGACAAGCAAAGCAGACCATGAAAAAAGTCCATATTAGTTCCTCATTAAATCATTTATAAATGAATCTAATATCTTTTAATAAATTCACATCTTAACATTATGTTAGTGACGTTATAAAATATCATGCCAAATTTTCTGTTTTGTTGTTGTTTTCATAATATTCATCTTGAGATTATTTCTATCAAAATATTGACTTTATGAACTTTCGAAATGGAAAGTTAAAATTACAGTGAATAATAACTGAATTGCTTATTATTACAGTATAATTTTAAATCCAAAATATTGCAATTTAAATAAAAAAATTTCTACGATGGTTGTATTTAAAAAATTCAAGTATGTATTAATTATTTAATGAGATTAATTCTCAATAACTACTCCGTCCAAAGATAATAAAATTTATATAGGTAAAATGATAAAGTAAGTTGTTCACGTGGTAAATAACAATTAAATTCCATGGTAAAATTTTATATATTTTTGTTGTTCTAAATGAGCAACGAAATTAATCGAAATGTATCGAGTGCATTTTCAAGAAGTGATGTTAAATTAATGTTATTTTTTTTCAAGGTTTAATCTGGAAGATCTATAAATCATAATTATTGTTAAACAATAATTTATAATTAAGGAAATATATATATAAAGGAGATTTTGGTTTTTCTTGCGTAAGCGTGATGCTTCATTCAGTTGACAACAATCGCTTAAATTCACAACAATTTATTTTAAGAAAGTCAATTTGTTGTTGCCAGATCCATTAAAATATAAATTAATGAGCCTGTAACATTATAATTTTATGGTGTAAAAATTTACTGTACGGTCGCTATTGGTGACTTTTTCAAAAAATCGCTAAAAATCTCGCCAATCTGCACAAGCGAGGTCTGAAAATAAACAGAATTTTCCATTTTTCATTGGTGGGTTCCCATTTTGCCAGAACCCCCCATTTTTCATTGGTTGAAATCTATCATCTGTGATTGGTCAGAATTGGTTGAGTTGCCAAAAAATGTTATTTATCGCCAACTTTGGAAAATCGCGCCAATAGCGACCGTACAGTAAATCTGAACCCTTTTATGGATCTGGCAACAAAAATTCTTCTTTTAGTTACATATTTGCTCTTCCAAAAAATATTTATAAGTCTTTGAGTACATTTAGTTCCCAAACAATTTTTTGTGATGACAAGTATATTGCTTCATAGTTGTTTCGACTTTCATTCACCGTTACATGAAGTACAATTTCAATTGACTATCACAATGTCTAGCGAACGTCTCAAACGAACTTAAACTCTTTAGTTTTTCCGGTAAATATGAAATAAATTTGACTGATAGTATCGTTACTTTTTTTCATTGTGACTAATGATGCATTAAAAATTAATTCGGGACAGAAAAAAATAGCTGTAATATGCCAGCGTTTTGGAAGAGTAAACCGAAGCTGTTGTTTGTGATCAATTGAAGCTCAATTCTCAAACAGTGGTGTAATAAAAGATTTGAATAAATATAACGCTGTCGTCCCAGCACTCGACGAAAATGTTTTATAGGCTTTGTTGTTGATAATCTATCCGAATAACTAAACGATAATTTTATCGTGATATACCAGGCAGTAGATCAAGATATTTAAGAACTGGAAAAACAGCATTAAATCTCTTTTAGCTGAGCAAAAGTAATAATAAATTTGATTCTTAGTAATAATAAATTTGGTGATAATGCTAAGAAATATAACGAATTTTTCAAATTTAAAATATCTAATTAATCATATTGGGAAACTAAATGGCAGGATAATTGAGGAGGCCAAGGTCGTTTAAATTATCAACTCTTTCTATTTAATAAACCAACCATAAATTATACTTAAGTGATATGAAAACTGATTCTTATAGCATCAACTTTTTAAGTAAACTAACTTAATTTAGCTTACCTAAATTAAGTAAATGAACTACTTTAATACTAATTGTACTAAAATATTTATAGCTAACTCAGTGCAGTTTATGTAACACAACTGCCAAAACTATTTCTTAGCTGAAGAAAAAACTTCGACTGGCTGTTTATAATCGATGATGTATCAGTTATTATAAATGATGACGTTCTATAATGACGATATTATAATGTAAATGTTCGAAATTGGCTGCAGAATGCTGTAGAATATATCGATGAACATAGCAAAAGTCAACAGAAAGAAATATTATAATTTAAGACCCAAATCAAAGGAATTATCTTTTGAGGATAAACTTATTGTATTAATTCCAGACTTAACTAACAAAGTTTGTTCCAAGTGAAATTGTAGAACAGTGTGAGAATCGAAAGCACTTTGAGACAACATCCGGCCGCACCTTCCTTCACTCCTCGTCGAGACTCAAAGAAAAGGTTGGCGGAATTATTACACAGGAAGGGAATGTATGGAACAGAGTGTACATGTCTCTGTAACTTGGAACTTCTGTTTTGGGGTGTCCTAAGCCATTAGGATCGTTATGATTTGGAGACGTCAGTCTCAGAGTAACCTAATAATTATTTAGGCTTCTTAAGCCATCTTATATAAAGGATTTATTAGTGGAGACGTCAGTCTCAACATTTACAAATAGTTAATTGTTTGGGCTACTTTAGCCAGTTTCAATAGTTAATTATGTGTGAAAGAGACGCCAGTCTCACAAATATATGTATCGGATTCTGAAGGCATATGTGATTGATTTCAAATTGCTTGTTTTGTGTTGTGATGCTTTAAAAAATTAAATTAAAGTTAGCATCTGTAATTTTGTTCGTAATTATGTAACCCGAGCCTATGCGAATTGATTTATCATTATTGGATTACCAATTCAAAATAGAACATGGGAAGTTTACTAACAGAAATCACGAGACTCCTGTATAGTAAAATTACGGATGGCATCCTTCCTCTGCATCAGAAAAAGCTAAGGAAATATATTGAGGTGAATGATACAGTGGGAATATGATCAAGTTATTCTCCTAAAGAACAATATCAATGGAAATACACATATTGCTGTTCCAAATACTTTTCAGCGAATACTAAGCTCCCATAATGATTTTGTCGAAAGTTTCCTGATGATATCTTAATTTATATTCATCCCAACACTCTATGAGTATATCACACTTATGAGTGATCTTGAAACCTTGAGAGAGTGAAATTTTACTCAACAAAATTTACATATACGTGATCAAAGGTGAAATATTTGGGATCCGGAGAACATGCGGCTGATCTTTGTAAAATTGCAACAATCAAAAACTTGAAGTCGCCAAGAATAATGGAAGTCTTAATATCCATATTAGGACTATTACAGTGAATATGTGCTTCATTATGCGAACATTGCTAAGCCTGTAATTGACCTTCCCAGAAAATCTGTACAAAATGATATCCTTTGGTTTAAAGAGACAAAAAAGGCTTTCATCTCATTGAAAAATAATTTATGTTCTGACAATATTCATTATTAACGCCATTGTTGATTTAAATAAACAATTTGATCATTATTGATTTAAATAAACAATTTGAATTCTACACAGATGCTTCAGTTACTGGCTTTGAAACAGGTTAGATGCAAAGAGACACTTCTTCTAAATTTATTACCTTCACCAGTCAGAAATTGATTCCAGCACCGATTAAATGGAGTACCATCGAGAGAGAAGTATGTGTCGTGATCTCGGATACGTTTGAAGCATGGACTTACGGAACTTCCTTAAATTTATTCACAGATCACAATCTTCTGAAATATCTTACGGAAAGCATTCTGAAGAACGCCAGATTACAGAGACGGTCAGTGGCTCTCTTTCGCTGTTAGGCGACAATCGCGCATAAAAACGGTGATAATAATGTTATTGCAAATGCCTTATGAAAGTGATTAAATTTTTTTTTCCGTTATGAATATTGTAAGAAATATAATACTTTATGATGTCATAATATTTATATTTAGTATTATATAATATTATCTACTTATTTTTATATTCCATTTGTTTATTAGTATCTATAGTTATTAACTTTCGTAGAGTGTATATGTACAATGTTTGCATAATTGGAATTTCTTTCTGTAAATATTGATTTCCTTGCATTTTAATATCGTTTTATAACAAATATAATGTATATTTTGCCTGAATTGTTTTTTTTAAAGACAATAGCAATAGTAGAAGATTCACTCATTCTTCCTTAAAGAAGAGTATGTAAAGAAATAAGATCAAACATGTAAGGAAATAGGTTTTTCTTTCATTTGGCTCTTAATGGAAAAAAGTTGAACTCATATTTACTGTACAGTCGCTCTTGGCGTGATTTTACAAAGTTGGCAATAAATAACATTTTCTGGCAACCCAACTAATTCTGGCCAATCACAGATGAGGGATTCCGACCAATGAAAAAATGGGGGATTCTGATAAAAGGGGAACCGAAAAATGAAAAATGGAATATTCTCTTTATTTTCAGCCCTCGCTTGTCCAGATTGGCGAAGTTGGCGAGATTTTTGGCGAATTTTTGAAAAATTTGCCAAGAGCGACCGTACAGTAAATTTTTACCAAAGGTTGTTGTTGTTGTTACTAATGACACTTGCCGAAACCAAGCCCACCCGTCAGGGACTGGGTGAATAAAGTTAGAAAGAGCGTCTTTCGTTTTTGAACAGAGCGCCTTCTTACGAAGGGAGAAGTATGACTTTGCCCCATAGATGGCAGCGCCCTCTGGGTCTTCCAATTTAGAGATGGCAGCCACAGAAGACCCATAGTCTGGCCCCTATCACCCCCAGAGATATTAATTTGGAATGAGATCATGGAGGACATTGCGACCCGACATATTTTACATGCCCCAGTCGCCATTAGTGAACACGACGGCTAAACCGAGATTCAAACTCACTACCTTCCGGTAACGAAAACGACGCTCTAATCAACCAGCCCACCGCGGCCCTTGGAAAAAGGTAAAAGAAACATGCCGAGAAAAAGTGCATACATTTATTTTTTCTCGGTTCTTTGCAGTTTCCGTATGCGGGACAAGGTCCAACAATGAAAACCAGAGGGAAGGTGTGAAAGTCAGACAATTAACTGGAACTAGAATATCGTTATTCGCTTGGAGTGGAGACAAGTATGGAGTATTCACGTTGGAGAGAGAAGAAGAGAGAGTTGGTTAGTTTTTGATTACCAGTGGGATCGAATGCCGCACTCTTTCGATGTAAAATATGTCTTTTAAAAATGTGGGAAAATGTTTAAACTAATGTTTGTGCGTTAATGTGTAGTTTAAAAGGAATGCGTTTTACATTGCCTTACTATCATGAAGATAACAGGAGCGTGAGAACATCACATAATACTTTTTACAGTAACTCAAAAGCAAATGTATTTGGAAAAACTCATTTCAGTGTTATTGCCTCATCCAGATTCTTTCTTCAACGATGAAATCCATTGCTATAGCTGAATTACATACACACATATTGTGTACATTTTACCAGAAAGATGGGAATTTTCTACTGGAGAGTACCATTTTCTTTTTATTAACAGTGGAATGCAAGAGAGAAATTTCTAAGTGATCATCGCAAAACTCATCAACAGTTGTGGGCCATCTTTAAAAGATCCAATCAGGCTGTTGACCTCCAAGTTTTTGATTTTAATAAATTTAAAATTGGAGTCTAAGCAATCGACTCTCATTGTGTCCACCCCTTGGTCGTTATCCCAAGGGACTTCATTGAAAACTTTTAAAGAAGCTCAATCACATTCCATTCTCATGAGATCCAGCTCATTCTGCTCAGTTTCATAAATTTTAAAGCGTATAAAGGGTTTGTAAAATTCTAAGTTGTATCTTTGTCACGAATTTTCACTGTCATTCATACCAACAAAAGTAATTTGTAACACTTTCGTCTCAAAGATAACATTTTCTGTTCACTTACTGTTAGAATAATCACTATACTTAAGCCGAAATAAGATCCTTTGACATCATTTTTATTGCATTGTTTGTTCTACAAATATTTTACCACTCTTTATTCCGTTGTCCTCGGACTATATATGTGTCTGACAACCAACTGAAGACTGATTCCAACATTTTTTTGTAATTCTTTTTGGTATTAAAACAATTAATTTGGGGGCAGCAAGTGGCAAAAATGATATAGTTGGATCATGTATGTATGTATGTATATATATGGTTTATACAGAAATATGCATCATATTAAAATTCATGGGATACCTAGGCTTATCATATTCTTGAGTAACAACTAAAACGCGTTTCACTACTCATTTTAGAATACCCTGACAGATGTCATTGTTCTTTTTTTTTTTTTTTTTTTTTAATATTATTAAAAAGTAATATGAAAATAATAAAAAAAATGGTTTTTTATTCAATGAATTTAAATTTGATAATTACTTTCAATTTTTTTTTTAAAATAATAAAAATAAATATCTTGTTGAGAAAAAGCATTACGATCAAACCATAGACACTGTGATAACATTGTGAAAATATTGCATTACCATTTTTCTTAAATAAGCTCTGACATTAGTGAAATGAATAGCTTGTGTATGGTTTCCAGACACGTTGCTCAGACAAATCTCGAAACATTATGAGTAGACTCGGGTTTCGATTTTTCCTTTCCCATTGCTGCTCGGAAGGGAAAAAATGTCAAGTCTGAAAGTGAGACTTCTCAGAAACGAAGTTAGAAAGCATGCGCAAACTACTTCCCGTTAGATTATAGACGACATTAGTTGTGACGTCATATCCAGCAACTGTTTCCAAACATTTGCTGTTAAGCGCCATTTATCATTGAAACTGCCATAGACTTAGGTGATAGATTTTTAAATTGTCATTTTTGAAATTGATATTCATTATTTAAGGATAACGTGTTTGCTAAAACTTTTAACCTTTTGTTTGCTTAACTCTCGCCAAATTGTAGTCACACTTAATCACCAAGCTGGGCAAAACCCAATCGTATTCTGGTTGCAACAGAACAATTTATTGTTTTGTTCCAACAAAAATCACCAATAAAATCGATAGCCAAACAAAAATCTCCAAGTTTGTCAAGAAGGGACTCTTAAATACAATATTAAACAAATGTTTACATTGTATTTGTTTGGAAACAGTTGTGGATATGACGTCACACTAATGTCGTCAATTTCACATTATGAATGCTTTGAAATATACACATTTTTATTGGAAAAATAAAATCCATTTAACAAAGGTCGTTTATATCATGCGGTTACATGCTCTCATTTATGCACACATATGAAATTATTTGTCATTCATATTTTATTCTGAAGAACAGTGAAACGAGATTCATGTTCAGAACTATAAAACCTTAATTTAAAAATATAGTTTCACTTCGAATCAACAAAATTTTTGCAAGCTCTGAGTATAGAATAAGTAAGGAAGAAATTTTTCTATATATGTGAGTGGCTGTAAAGTATTGCGCCAAATAGATTGAAATAAGACTATTTATCTAAAAATTAGAACCAGTAAAAATATAATCCTCTCAAATTAAGATACTTTGTACACAATTTCCAATAATTTATGCAACAGAAGTAAGTACATATTTTCTCTTTTTTAATCTCTGTTTATATTATTTAATCCAGATCATTAATTCTCATCTTCATCCAAGATTAGTAACCTTTAATCTGAATATTTTAATCAGATTTTTAATAATCATCCAGCTCAGACACTTTCAGATTTAATATATATTCACCTTGCAAATTCCACTAATTGCCAGTACTGTCTCTTATAGTTAGCATTTATTATTTCAAGATTACACCTTTGAACTCTAGAACTGGGTGCAGAAAAAATTCGCTTTCTAAAAGAGGTCAAAGGCCATACCTCAACATCACTTCTATCGTTAATACAGGCTGTCAAAAGTGTCCTCAAAAACTGGTATGTACTCTACAAAGATTTAATTGCTTATGATATTGGAATTATAATCATCATCATGAACATTTGTGGATCTTCCTCAGAAGATTTTCTCAGCGATTGACTTCCAGTTCTTTACTTTTATGATGGCCTCATTCACAACTCTTTCCGTTTCTTTTTGGACCTTCTTCTTTTATTGAAGGAGTTGCATTAAAAACTGTTAATGCTGTTCTTTCTGGTCTCATTCTTACTACAGGCTCTGTCTATCTCATTCTGCTTGGTTTTATGGACTTGATAATAACATGGCTTTATATTAAAAATTTTATATATTTCGAAATTATATCTTTTCCTAAAGTTGTTATAATCGAGGACAGCTCCCAAGGTGTTCTCAGGACCTTCTTTTTGAAGGTAGTGAATATCTTTTTGTGTCCGTATTACTGAGTTGTTAAGCAATATTATACAGCAAGAACTTTGTATTTCTTTTTTTATTAAGTGAGATTTTAATAGTGACTAAAGGAACCGCTATTGACTGCTGTAATTCTTTTTCTGGTTTTAGAATTTATGTCATTTTGGTAGTTTATTTCTGATCTAAGATAGATGAAATATTTTACGGATTCAAATTGAAAGGAATCCTTAAAATTCTGACGAAAATTTGAATTCAAAGTAGAGTATTGTAAATACAAATTCTCAATTTCAAAAATGTATTCTTGTATAAATAGAATAAAATTTATTCATTTAAGAAATGTAAAAACAACTTTTTAGAATGAATATTTTTGCGCAAGGTTACACATTAAATTAAACATAAATTTAATTATATATATATATATATATATATATACCCATTCAAGTCCTATCTGTGGCCTCATAGTGGTGAAGTGGTGCTACTGGGCGGATTGAGCGAAGTACATCTGGAGTTTACATTTGGTAGGGCCACCCAAGGTGTGAAGGCCATTAAATTATGAACAGACCGGCACTCTAGGATAAGTCTTCTCCCTTAGGTGTTCTAGACCTTCGGGTCAATTGAAGCTCTCTTTATGATGTTCAGATTCATGGGGATTGTCTTGCTCTGCTTAGACAGTTCCGAGATAAGAAACAACAACAACAAATGCACTTGTATGTATGTATATATACATGTGTGTGCATGTATGTATATAATGTATAATAATAATTATTTAGACACCTATGATAAAAGAGATGAACACAATTCATATTCAGTAATTGATAGAACTTCCACGTGAGACAATTACAGCTCTAACCGTACGGGCAGGCTTTACACAAGTGTTTGGATGACGGACAGTGGCTTCCACTCGGCTTTGAAAATATATGGAAATTCTTTTGCGGGTTTTGAAGGGTAGCTGTACCCCTTAATTCGATGATGGAACACATCCTTGAGGTGTTCTGTGGGATTCAAGTTTGGATAGGGCTTTCAATCGGTTCACTCCATTGTCAAGATCTATCGTGCACCTCACAACATGACAAGTGGCGTTGTTATCCTCGGAGTAAAACTGATCTAAACAGAAAAATTGCCGCAGCCTAGGAAAAACGTGATTATTTAGAACTAGCTGTACCCGCCGGCGTTGCCCGTGCATTTAGAAAATGCAGATAAGTGAATAGCGCAGGAATAGTAGTGTAGGACACGTAGACTGTCTCTCTCTCTTCCCCCCTCCCACACAACATTCCCCGTCGATAAAAAGGAACAATATATCCTAAATATTTTAAACGGAAAATTTTCCAAAAGATGGTCGCCAGAATTGTTTCTCAAAAGGAGCTGGTACAACCCCGGAATCAGCTATCGGCGAACAGCGATCTCGAGAAGAAGTTTTATAAATAATTTTTTTAAAATTTTTCTAATTCAAAAATCGAAAATCGGGCTTCGAGGTCTGGTGGCCAGCCCCCTTGTGCTTCCGTGTAAAAAATTCCAGGTCCCTGCGTGCGATAGATTTGGCTGGAGAGCTCGGTCAGACAAACGGACAGACACATTACACTTGCTTTTATTATTATAGATACTAAGTAGCTTTGAGTCTACCATGAACTAGGATCAAGGGTCCATACCACGAGAATCCTTCCTAGACCATAATTGCACTTCAGCCAAACTTTAGTGTAGATCTGGCCAAAGACATTCTCCATGCATACACCAAACTCAGGCTCAACTATCTGACACCATTTCAGAAAACCACTCATCTAAGGTGCAATTTCGGCATGTCTAGCACCATCTCAAACGGAGCACTGCGGTTGGATTTTGTTATCAACGACTTATGGGTGGCATCGAAACCAAACAAATGAGCTTCTTTGTGGATACTTCTTGGTGTATGTGAGACAATCACCACTCAATTCACAAAAGCCACTACTGATTTCTGCATATTTATTTCACTAGATATGTCCCTTAAGGATCCGATGCTTTTTCTCGAAGTCATTCTGCATGCGAGGAATGCCAATGCTGTTTCCTAAGCCATGTTTAAACCCAGATAACTAACAAGAGCTTCCAGATAGTTATTGGTAGATATTACATTTATTTGTTACAAGAATCGATGTATTTTGTATCTGTTCTTCCATACAGTTCTGTATCAAGCTAAACACAAACAGAATTAGCTGATTAAAATTGAATCACACTTTTCTAGTTTGATGAAAAAAGGGAAATATTCACATAATAACTTACATTGGGAAATACATAGTTCGCAGTAAATAAAATTATTTTGCAGCACAATCTAAATTACTCTAAAAATCTAATAATTATCTTATGTGTGCAGGAATTCATTTGGATTATTAAAGTTACAAAATATTTACTTAATAGGTAATGCTTACTTATGTATCAAATTGTAAATATGACGCATTGGTTTAAAAATTATTTCTCATTCTAAGTTCCGTAAGTTTTGATTCATTTGATTTCTTTGTCTCCCGTGGATAATATTCTGCACACGAGACCAAGATCTTTCAATTTAACACGAGTTTTAAACTACTTCAAACATCCAATCCCTAGGTAGGAATCTAACCCATGAACCATTGAATTGAAGGCTAGGGCACAAACCATTTAGTTGTCAGTTCCGGTAGTTTTGGAAGTATATCATAAATTTTTATTATTTATAAGAAAATAAAGTTTCTGAGCATAAAATTTTAATACCACGTTTGCAATATTAATTCTATTATACTAAAGTATCTCTTTTTACATATTCATTTATATGAGGAAAAAAAAAAATCTTAACAATAAGTTACTATTTATCAAAAATAGTTATTTAAAAAAAATCACTAAAAATTTTGGAAAAATATTTTATCTAAGAATAAATATTTTTTTCATATCATTGGTATTTTAAATTAAATTAACTTATAGTTTTATCGACAACTTTATGAAATAATTTTCCAAAATATTATTGAAAGAATAATTTATGTATTTCTCAAGAGTTATATGAACAGTTTTCTTTAGAACTCCAGCATTCACAAGTTCGATTTTATTCCTATTTTATTATAGCTAATAAATCCTTTCTTTTCGGTAAAGAAAATAATCAAGTTTATTATTCATGAAATGTCTTGATCATACGAATGTTCTCACGTCTTTTCGAACAACAGCGATATCATAGGAAGAACAAAATTTCTATGATTATTTACTTCGAAAAAAGTTATTCATTACTTTATTCGAAAATTTTTTCCGAAATAAATTTTTGTTTTTTTTCTATATCATACTTATGTTCTGTGATTCTCTTTTTATGATCTGCGATATTTTGTTATATATTGTAATATAAAATTGTGTAATATTATGTAAATTAAAATAGCCAATTATTTTAAAAAAATGTTTTTGTATATATTTATCTTTTGAGAAAAGTTTTTCTTTTTTAGAAAAGAGCTGTCTTAAAAAAAAATGGCAGAAAAATCATCGTTCTCAGAAAAAGAGGTCCAATTAAACTGCGACAGATGGCGCTTTAATGCAGTAGAGAATCCTTTAAGATACGGAATCTCTCTTCCATGTTTTTTTTCGATCCAGTAATAAATACAAACTATTTATTCAAAGACGTACATTTGCTTTTTTTTTTTAATATTCAAATAAGCTTTATCGATATTAATTTAGAGAATATTTAACACTTTTAAATAAACAACTACATCATTAAAAGATTTTACAACAAAAAATAAGTATACTAAAGTGGTGATCATTTAAAATATAATGAATTAAAAAAAAGCACTTCGAATAATATGAAATTTCAATTTTACTATAAATTATTCAATGAAATTATTTTTCCTGTCCATAGAAAGGAAGATATTATATTTTAAAGTGGACATGATGGATCTTCGATTAAGTTGGGAATCGAACTCGCTCCCTTTCGATAACGAGATTTCTTCTTCTTCTTGAGCTTGTCAGATATGTGGCACCTCTGCATTGTTGCATTTTGTACCATGCTCCAAGCCCAATTTTTTCCTAGTTCCATTGTCTTGGGTCACCTACTTTGTTTATAAAGTCTGATAGGCCCTCAATGGAGTTGAGGTGTAACTCTTTAGGATATGGATTACCTAGAGTAGTGAATCTTGTAAGGGCAAGAGCATCACACTCATATAGGATATGATGAGCTGATTCTACCCCTGCGTGGCATTTCCTACAAATTGGTTCTTGTTTAAAAAGCCCCATTGTATGAAGGTGTTTCCTGAAATGATAGTGCCCAGTAATGAAGCCTACAATATAACGAGATTTAGCCATCTCTACTTCCACAGCTCTCCAACCAGAAAACTAAAGTCAGGAATTGTTGCTATATTTAGTGACATCCACAGTGCTGACCGGTTGAAGGAAAGAGTTTTTGCACACTCTATGCATCTCCTGTTTCAAAATTAATATGAGGAAGATCGATTGGTAAGCCATTCTGTCCAATATAAATACACTATTTATTAAATGGAATCAGATATAAATTGGCAATCTATCCCTGTCGCCTTTTTCCCATAAGAAGATCAAGGTAGAATTTCTTAATAGCGATTATTGTGAACAGTTCAATAGAAAAAGGTTTGAACTCTGGTATCAGTAGTTGCAAATGGATCTTGAAACTGTCTTTTAAGAGAAATTGTGTGTACAGGAGGATTTTAAATTGTTTTTACAAAGTAAGAGGGATTTCATCCAGCAATAGTTAAAGAAGCAGAAAAGAGGAATACCGTATTAATGCGTTATGGAATCTAATGCGCATCCCCATTTAAATAATAAAAAAATTGTTTGTCGGCTAATGTAATGCGCATTAATGGTATGAGGAATTTATTGAATCTTATTTTATACAACAATGGGTTTGTATATAAACTATCAATCAGTGGCATCATAATTTTATTTAAATTTAGATATTATATTTTATACATATTTTAACCTTTCTATCTAGCTTACAGTTTCTACTCTCAACGATTAATAGTAAACGTCATAATTCGCTAACCACTGGAATCCTTGCAGCTCTTTTCGTCAGATTCATTTCTTCTTTCCTCATCATCTCGGTGTTCCAGAGTACGTCATCTTCATTGAGTTTGAAATGCAGCATTTCTTGAAAAGATTTCCCAATCATTGGTGCTTTTCCAGGCCCAGAAGGCAACCATGTACGGTGCAGGACGCTTAATTTTTTCTGTCGAGGTTAATTCACGGTTTGACTCACAAAACTATTTTTCGTACTCTGCCTGAACGTACCCCTGAACAGGTTTATTTATACTAACGTCCACGGTTTGTAACACAGACGTCATCCCTCCAGGAATGATAACAAGATCACTGCCTAGGCTGTGCATCTTTTTTTTTTTTTTTACGTCGTTGGTGAGATGACCACGAAATGTGTCCAGACAAAGCATTGATGGTGTATTGGAAAGCCCACCGGGACGGCGTTCCCATTCATTTTGGAGCCAATCAAGCGTTAATGATTCCGCCTCCTTCTCTTGGTATCGAATCAGGACATCAGCTTTCATTCTTAGGATTTTTAGGGCATGTTTTCTGATTGAAGATTGAGAAAGGGAGAAATGTCTGCTGTTATTGCCAGCATCACTGTTACGCGTTATTTTTCCATCCCGAAGTTTTGATGATAACTTCCTTAGTCCCCTTCTCCGTATTGGTGTAGTTATGAGGCATATCAAACCAAATTGAGGTCTCATCAGGGTTGCCAATTTGTCCCATTGAAAAAATATTTTCCTTCCGAAGTGTCATGGTTGAAATGTTAGAAGTTTTCCCTCAAAATCTGCAGGAAGCTTTTACCATATTACTGTACGGTGTCTTAGAGATAAGCGCTTTATAAACCGTTCCCCCCCCAAGCCTTAAACTCTTGTTTCGGTATTCCAAGAACTTCAGCTTCCTTTTTTGCTTTATTTCTTATGTCATTGGTTGTCCATTCCTTTCACGTACACAAATTTTTCTTCAATTTTAGGGTGTCTTCCTTTGCCAAGGAATTTCTTATACTAGCTTTAGTTGCAAACGGTGCTATTTTTTGTTGCCGCCACAAACGAACATTGCTTTCAGCTACATTGAACTTTCTCCTGATCTTTCTATTGCCATTTTTTTCAGGATAAAGAATTACTTGATTTATTATGAAAGTAGAGAAAGTAACGTCAAATTACTTGAAAGTAACGTCATATGTTATTCTTTTCTGTTTGCCTTCCATTTCGTGACTACGTACTCTGCAGTTTGTATTCTCTGTAGTGATCCCTTTCTCACGTTCTTAATTAGTAACGGAAATGGTATTTCCCCTTCTCAGCCCATCTGGAAAGGTTGAAATAAATTCCCCCCCTCGAAGGTACGGACCAACACCCTCTAGAATACAGAGAGATATTCTAGAGAGTGTTGTACGGACGCACGGTTCGGACAGGAAATGCACTTCCGACTCTCATCGCCCTCTTAGTGGAAGCAGGTGCGAGAGAGAACGTGATATACCAGTTGAGAGAGCAATACGAACAACCCCAGTCACTTGGTACGCGACCGTCTCTGTGATGTAGTAGAAATGTAAAAATGCTTCCTTTAACTAAAGTCTCGATTCTGTACTTCACACAGAGCACTGACTACTAATCCCAAAACCTCTATGCAATAATGTGTCAACGATAAATGTAACGGTAAATGCAGTCGAGAAATACAGTAATCCATTGTTACGATTTAAATTTGGTTGATGTCATCGGCGAACTGCTGACCTTGCACTCGAATCGAATGCGTACCCCAATTTTGAATACTACATTTGGGCAAAAAGATGCGCTAGATTCGCGTATTAGCGGTATTAGATTCCAGCTTGGAACGTAATGGGAAAGCGAACGAAATTGCACAATCAATTTGTTGTTAGGGTAGTTGCACAGTTGACACCGGCAAAGGAACAAATGGCACCCTATCTCGGAGATTCTTTATGTCGTGTCAGTTTTAGCAGGGATGATTCTCGCCACGAGTTCTTCAGCTCAGTCACAGACGTCTCGTACACTTTTATGTATCTTGGATTGAGAAATGGTGAGTGGCGGCAGAGTGGGTAGGTAATCCATCTCGATCGTTGAAGCTCCTATTCTTGCTTGATGCGTTTTTACTTTCCTCTTTTCTGAGTGTGGAATGCGAACCGGTTCTATGATAATTATTACTCATCTGCATGTGTTCTGTCACATATCTTAAATTGTAAGAACAATTTAGAATTACCCAGTTTAGTACAACTGGACATAATTTTATGGAATACGAAACGCTGAGAAGGTGTTTTTTGCATTTCATTTGAATTGCATGCGTGAACAATTACAAAATACATTCTTTTGCAAAATAAATAAATAAATAAATAAATAAATAAAATAATAATTAATTTGAAGCATTATATAGGAAGTGGTTGCTTTAGATGAAAATGAATATGTGCATAGCTCATACACAGATAATTAAATGATTAAAAAAAGCAACGTCAAAGTGCCTGTTCATGGCTCACAATCACACATTGTGTGTTCAAATTAGTAGTTGGTCGAACTGCCCCCAGTGGCATCGCATGCTTGAATTCATCGAGGCATGGAGTGGTAGAAGTTCTCAATATCATCCTGCATCACATTCTGCCAGACATTCATTAGTTGTTGCTCCAGATCTGCGATATTTGGTGATGCCCGAATCTGGCGGCCTTCCATGTCCAAGCGAAAGGTGAAAGGTGTGGTGACCTTGTTAGCCAAAGAAAAGTATTAACATCACGGAGATAGTCCAGAATTATGGGAGCGGTATGTGGCCTGGCATTACCTTGTTGCGAACTGGAACCAGGATGACTTGCCATGTAGGTTAATGCAACTGGCCCAGTATGGAATCAACATATCGTTGAGCTGTTAAAGATGTACGGAGGAGAGTTACTAGAGGTTATAGCCGTATGTCTTTGTAAGACAAAGACTGATTGGAAGCGCTGGCGCTTTTCTCTCCATATATGAACACGGTAATCTGTGTGAAGCGTGATTCATCACTGAACACACTATACGATACCAATCTTGTAGCAGCAATGATGATCGGCTATGATACCACTCTAGATGACTTCGCTGATGTTGTGGGGTCAAAGGTAAACGTCTTAAAGGCTTCTGTGAATGTAATCCCGCCTCAGACAAGCGCCGCGAGATAGCTTACGGGAGGTATAGACTAGGTTATAGTGGGTTGAACAGTCGACAATGATATCACTGATGGTTCGACCTGGCGAACACAATCATCTTACCTCACAATATTTGGTTCTTGACCTTCCAGAGCCTTCATTTCATCGGCGATTTGATTTTAGCAACCATTGCTGCCAACATCTTTGCTCAGCAGTGTCTCTTAGCTGCAGACGGTGGCCTATTGCTCGGTATGACCATCCAGCTTCACGCAACACTACAATGCGACCATGTTCGAAGTCATTTAGTTGGCTGTAAGTTCTTCGATATCTTCGTAATTACATCTTTAGTTGCTTCTTTACGGGAACTACAATGACATTCCTCGTCAGTTATTGGATTTATGCTTTGTGAATTGTGCACTAGAAATACGTGCTATGATCGCAATTCTTGTTCATTTGCATGTTCGATCAAGATGTTTTCGAATACCGAATTTCATCACGATCACAGATGTCAATCTTGAAAAAGAGTTTATATTGGAGCTTCACTTGAGGTTGAATGAATAAAATGTAATTGAAGAAGAACATAGTCCAGTCAAATAATTATAACTGTATTTGTGCTGAAGAGTGTTGAGTTTACAGGTGAATGCTTTTTAGTTTGTGGATTTCATCATCTTGTTGCAGTTCATAGAACCTCCATTTGAAGTATCCATCCTGTGCAAGCGTAGAGAAACAATAGAAAACAGATTATGGTTATCGTATTTTTGTCATATAGACAAGTTTTTTAATTTATTTAGTGTATAGTAGGGTAAGTTTACTAAGACAATAAGCGAAGCAAAAACAAGTGAAGAACTTTTGTTGACTTGTATAAGTACTACGTTTTTGTAAT
Organism: Latrodectus geometricus; assembly: GCA_026290005.1. Lineage (NCBI taxonomy): Eukaryota > Metazoa > Arthropoda > Arachnida > Araneae > Theridiidae > Latrodectus > Latrodectus geometricus. The sequence goes on from JAPDSC010152316.1 coordinate 142,064, forward strand.
TTAACTTCCAGATTAGTTTTTGTACTATGGTAATGTTTATATATTCATGGATTACGATATTTAGTGATACAATCAATATTTATGAAAGTTGCACATTAGGTTTAGTGAAATTGCAAAACAAAAATCTATTCCAATGAATTTTCAGTAGAAATATTTGAATGAAATGTGAGATTCCTACTGTTATCTATTGCCTAAAGTCATAAATAAATGATATTTTTTAAATTCTAAATTCCTTGAAAATGTATTTAAACGTTTATTTGATATTTTGTGAAGACTCGAAGAGCTATGGAATTAGGGTTAAGATCTCAAAACTATTGGAGTAGAACCGAGAAGAGATCGAACAGGAGGTATAAACCAACTTTTCTTTAAAAAAAAATGCATCTAAATTATGTATTTTACCTTGGTTCTGGTTTTACGCTGTTTATTAACCGAAACCTATAGCAAAATTAGCCTCCCTTCTCCTATTTTTAAATAGTATAATCTGGATCTTTACATTATTATACTGCGTTTACAAACTTTTATAAAGTTCTAACCTATTACCTTGAGTTAAGTTGAGGCCTAGGAGCTGGAATTTGCTCTTCTAAGCCAAAAGTTCTGGGTTCGATAGCAACTACTGTTGATCATTACAAGATGGATATTGCGCTTCTGCTTACTCAACGCACTTCTGCCTAGATGGGTGCTTAAGACTTTTTCGAGTTTCCTCCCTTGCGACTCGTGTATACGACCCACTATCAATGAAAAGTCCTCCTGAAGGGACACGATGGACATTAAAATACATTTCAATGTCCCTCGCCTGACCAGCATGCGGTCTCAAAAACTGGGTTTGCTGTATCAAAATCCATGAACCATTTCTTTTATATAAATCATAAAAGTGAAGTTCATTTTTGTAGAGTTTATACCATTAAAAAAAGTATATATTATCCTGCCTAAATTTTCTTAAAATTTAAAAATCATCGGTATCTGGATGTGATAGCAATTTTAGTTTATGTGGATTGCTTTTACTGACGTTTAGAAAATGTATAAATTTAAATGCTGGGCTTATTTTATGCTTCAAGGATTTTTTGTTTTGAAAACTAATGAATTCCCTTTTTTCCAATTATTCCAAACAAACGTTTTCAAAATGCACTTTTCAAGTATTTTTAACCGCACATTAATTAAATAACCATTATTCTTAATAAGGTAATATATTAATGCCGAACTAGGAAAATTTTAAATTGTAAATCTCTAAAAATATTTCTATAAACATTCACTGTGGTTTTGTAAATATAAATGCACTGTAATTTACACTAGTACACTAGCTACCAAATATTACTAGTGTAAATATACTACTATATTAGTATAATACAAAAATAGCGGTAATCCCCCCAAAAATAAGCCAATCTCAACGAAAAAGGAGCTGAACAATGTGACAAGCAAAATTGTGGAGCTGCTGTCGGAATACGCCATTTGCTAGGAACATAAAATGTATGTCTCATAGCATGGCGGAAATTGCCGCTGCGTGTCTTAGGTAAATGGCCTTTATGCGTCATTTAACAGAACAATTTCGATGGCGAGCTATTGGGAGACAGGACTAAGTAGCCAGGACAGGACTAAGTAGCTATAGGGAGACAGGACTAACCAGACAGAAGTAGCTGAATGTGGTCCACCAGTGCTTCGTAGACTTTGGCAACAATTTCTAACAACGGATTCAGCCAAGGACAGCCTCCACGAGTGCCGACGATCGGTATTTGTCATTATGAGCACAAAGGACTAGAACCACAATTCCGACTGAACTCAGATACTCCCTCGCTGCATGGTCCGAAAGGCAATGGTGTTGTCGAGCCGGAACGCTCCGGAACGTCGTTCCGGTACTTCCTTTTTGGACAGGAGCGCGTTCCGGAACTAAAGATGATTTTTGATAACGAAAATTTGCTGACGTATTGAAAAAAAAAATTTAAAAGAATTGCTGATTTTTTTTTTATTTTTCTAATTTTTGACGAAATTTTAAATGTATTATTATAAACAAGAGTTTGAACCGAACCCGAACCATTACAAGATTAATAAATACTAATGTTAGCAAAATATTCTATGCACGCTACCTAAGTCAAAGTGTCGATTAAAAAGTGTTAGGCAGGCCGCACATTGAGGCAGCATGCCTCCTATCGCTTCCGGATTCAGTAATATGAATATTATTTTAAAAGAACAAAGAAATAGAATATTAATTGAAAATCTAGCAAATCTTTTATTTATAAAAACGAATGGCTTACCACAACAATTAATTAAACCAGATTATGTAAAAACTTGGTTAAGGTCTCATCGTTCTGCGGATGACAACAAAACAAGAAAAATTCAACCACAAGATCCAGAACATAATCCTATTTGGAATATTTTATAAAAACCATTAGTGTTTTCATGTATTGTTAAACATATTTATGCAATATTGTTTGAGTATCAATATACTATGCGCTATGCGTATTTTATAATTTGTTAACTAATTTTTATTAAACGTTCCTTTTGTAATAAACATATATATATATATACGTATACGTAAAATGGGTGTCGTAATGATTTTTGTTTCCTTTCCTTTTAATGCTATATACAGGCCGATCCTGGCGACAGGCGAAAATTTGGAGAAATCTCCCCGTCGTCGTGAAATTTGAGACATGAGACCTTAAAAAAAAATAAAAAAAATAAAATAAAAAAAAAACCCTTGCCGCCGCCAGGATTATCATGGAAAATCACCCCCTCCCCCCGTCGTTAAATTTGGGACATGAGACCTCACAGAGCGGCCGCCTACTCAGGATCGGCCCTGTCTATATAATTATATAGCGTTCCGTTATAAATATTCTGTTATAAATATATACGCGTTCCGATAAAAAAAAAAAAAAAAAAAATAGCACAACACCACTGCCGAAAGGTTGGTATCCAGATCAACCGTATGTCGAAGGCTTTACGAACGTGGTCTTTATGCGAGGAGACTAGTCATTTTCGTCTCGCTCACGTCACGCCAAAGGCGAGAACATTTGCATGGGCACGTCAACATGTCCACTGGACATGTGATCAATAGAGAACTGTTCTCTTTATGGATAAGTCCAGATTTAACATCGAAAACGACAGTAGGCGCATTTTCATTTGAAAACTATGTGGAACTCGTTTATCCATCAAACACCTGTGAAAGAGAAGCATACGGATCAGGCAGTGTCTGTGTCTGGGGTGGTATCTATTTGAACGGACACATAGACATCCATATCTTTTTCCATGGAAATACTAATACTCACACCTATAGATATGATATGCGACCATATAGGCAATAGGTAATGCTTTCGTACTCCAGGATAATAATGCGAGTCCACACAAGATACTATCTCGAGCAGGAAACAATTGAGCGCATGCTGCGGACAGTTGGATTACCGGTCCTAAGTTAACCCAATCGAGCATGTTTGGGACGACGTGTAGCTGTTGGGAATCCCTCTCCTAGGACTCAAGCCGCGCTTTCAACTGTTTTGGAGGAGCAATGGTTCTCACTTTCTACACAATTAATAGACCACATAATTGAGAGCATCACACTGTATTGCTTCTCTGGGTAATCATATCCCATATTAACCTTCCGTTTATTCACTGTATATACATATGCTATAACACCATTATTGTCTGGTAATTTCTTTTAATGCTGTTTTGTACTTTCCTATGTGTTGTATAATGCGTGTAAGTTTCATTTAATTCCACTCATAACTTTTTACGTTATTGTCATTTTTAAGATTTTCCCTTAATTTTTGATAACCAGTATCGTTAAAATATTAAATAACCATATATAATTTTATATGTGTTTATGACGTAGGGGATTCGGTATTTGTTTATATATGATTACATTGAAAGAGCTAAAAATGGCCGAGTATTGCTTGAGAGAATCTTTTAAGATAGTTTTTAGTATTTCTCATACTCTGTGTATTTAAGATAAGACTTATATAATTTGCAAATGAAAACAAGAAGGTTTGTCTGTTTATAATATAAGATATTTTAAAGAAAAGTTAAATTTACAACAAAGCCTGCATAATATTACTTATATTATATATGAAATCATTTTTTATAATTTCCTTTCCTTTTTTAATTATAAATATTTTAATTAATTAATAAGAATATATGAATTGTTAATATAGTTAACCAATAATTGAGCAATTATAATTCATTTCGTAAAACAATTTTTAAAATATTAGTTTTGTTAACTGATTAAAAATAATAATTAATAGGAATTACATAAAATAATAAAAGGATTAAATGATTCATCAACTGGTTGTTTGGTGGATATAAAAATTTAGCCGCAACCGTAGTAAAATAACTTAATTCAATAAAAACGTTGTCATTTCTATCAAAGAATTTGATTCTTCGGCATTAAATACCCTGAAAAAGTTTTACGGAAAAAGAAAACACATTCATTTTGTTAAATTAAAGAACCATATTGTGTCCTTGATCATTTCCTGCTTCGAAAGAATAGCAGATGAGAACTTGCTTAGAGAAAGCGTCTATAAATATAAAAACAATCATTACGAATGCCTTCGTGTCACCAGGAAGAAAATTTCGCAGCGATGAAGAAATATGGGACAACCATTATTACGAAAAGCGAAGAACTCCGGATGGATTCTTCCACGTCCGTGACGTAGAATGACGTAGGATTTTATTGACGACCACGTGATAGACATCTGATGCGCACGAGATTTTGGACGAATTCCACTGGCTCGTTATGAATATAAATAATAATATAATAGGAGGTGCAACCGCTCTCTCGCTTTCGATGTATTTTATTTGTGTCATTTCCTAGATAGAGGGAGCTTAGGAGGGACTGAATCTACGAAAGCAATCGAAAGCGACATTTTATTCTTTTTTTGGCAGCAGCTTTCCGATATTCACTTTTAATTAGAATGAAATAAATTCAGTTTTCAGGAATCAAATTCCTAAAAATGCATTTATAAGAAAAAAAATTAAGATTTTGCTAGTTTTATATTTTTTCGATTTATTAATTTACACTAAATTCTAAATATATCGTTTACAGAATTTAAAAAATATGACATTAAATGAAAAATTGTCTTTAAAAAAAATTATATCAAAATAATATAAAGACATCGATATTTCACAATCTAATTTATAGCAATTTTTTTTTATAATAATACTTAAGTGGATGATATATTCCAAAAGATAATATTCAGCAGATTATTTCTCAACATAAATGTCAAGGATTTGTTTTGAGGAAGATTCAGCAGATGATAAATGAAGTGTTGATGATTTGCTTATGTGTCTTTTACGACTCTCGTGTTATCGTATCTGAGACAATCGAATTCCAGATATGTAATTTAAGTTCACATTAATGTTTTTCTACAATTTTATGATATGCTCATAAATAGGTTGAATGACCAATAAAATTTTAACTCTCAGAAAACCTGTTTAGCAGTTGTCATAGCAAGTTGTTTTCTTTAGCAAAGAGCTGAATGCAGAATTTTATGCCATGCCAATTTGCATTTTTAAGCGGATTTAAATATAAACAAAAACGTTTCCAAAACATTATCACAGAACTTCTCCAACATTTTCTTTCAATATGACGCAGACTGTTTAAGTTCGTTATGCATTCAAAAATCTGACTGAAGGAATATTCTTGATTTTTGGGCAAGCAAATAGAAATGGCACAGTGCTACGTCAGGGCAGATGGTATTTAGGGTGATGGTTACTAAAATTTGTTCTTTGGTGCGAAGCAGTATAAGGACATACTACCACATCCATATTTTTTAATGTGTTTCTCAAATTCACAGAAGGGCTTAGTAATTCAAGTGCCAATCAAATTGAAAAGACGTTAAGAACGACTCTCCAAGTTTGTTCGTTTGCAAAACGCTACGCATAGAATTTCTTAAATCAGGAGCTCTTATATCTATTCTTCACTGCTTCGAAATTATTATGCTTTATTTACATTATATTACCAACTGGCATCAAGACAAACTTAATTTTTGATTCGTTTTTAGATCTGTTGTATATAGGTACGTAATAACACTTCGAAAATATCTTGAGCCTAATGCTACGCCGTGCTGGTAGCTGAATAACTATCACACTGACCTTCATTTCAGCATATTTTGGGTTCAACTTCTCTCTTGCTCGTGAATATTTCTTGTGGTTAGAGTTCCATTATTCTGAAGGTCCCAGTCGAATGAGAACGCGCATAAAAAAGTGGCTGTTGAGAGATATATTAAACCAGCCAAATCGCCACTCTTGTCCACAATTTCAGTTATTAATATGAATGGCAAAGAGAAACTGGGTTGATAATATGAAATGGCTTAAAATATGAAAGAAATTAATTAATTAAAACAAACTTATATTTTTTTATTCATAAGAATTCGATAAACAAAATTGCTCAATTCAAATATCAAAATTATATTGAATTCTGGATTTTACAAGTTAGTCATTAAATTGGATCGAAAAAGGAAAAAGACCTGGAAAAAAATAGAGAACTGTTTATAAGGAAAGAAAACGGAAGAACAGGTGAATTTTTTATTCATTTTTTTATTTTTATTTATTCATTTTTTTGCTGAGCAGCTTGTGCTGTGAATAAAATTGTTAGGGATAGACTTTTTAATCCATACTTTATATCCCCATTTACAGACAATTAAATCTCAGATTATTATTTTGTTAGGAATATTTCTTTTTTCTGAAACCATGACAATAATTGATGATTATATTAATGATTCTTATATTCCACTAGCGAGCGCTTGAAACTTGTGACTTCCACAAGTCTTTCCTAAGTTTTACTCTAACTGCTGTGCATTGGAATCGTTAGATTTGTGAAGGAGTCGTAAAATTGTTCACTCCTGACAAATTTAGATTTACTTCTTCAGAAGTTGCTTTTATTATTTTTTTTGAAGTTTATTTTTTGACATGGTGAATAAACTAGATAATCGGCAGTATAAATGTTTGGTTTAATGGGATGTTGTACCTATATTTAAGAATGAAACAGGAATGGTGTGTTTCAGCGGCTCAAAAAATGCTTAGGAGTTCCCGGGGTTTCTTTCCTTGAGACAACCCCCCCCCATGACGGTGCCCCGCATCTTCCTGCAAGATGTTAAAGGGTGGATATATAGCAGCTTTCACCGTACCCAGTAAAGTTTTGAATCACAAAATTTTCAACTTCAATCTAATCAGATATCCTGTGAGAAGGCATACATTCTACCTATCTTCTGGATGTATTTCCAGAAATATCTCGAAATATGCATTGGACAAACATCCCAAAATGTGAACATCATAGCATTTTTGTTTTTAAATATTGCCAAAATAGGAAATTTCAAGCAAAATCTGTCAACCCTGTCGTTTCCAGTCTCTAAGATTACCATAACTAAACGTCAAAAGACTAAATATATATGTATATATATATCCACATATAACAGGAGTGGAATCAAATATATATATATGATTCCCCCCCTGTTTTGTTGAGTGTTGCAGGAAATCAGCCTTTACAACAAGGGAACTATAGGTTTTTCTCAGCAATTCAAAATCATTATTATAATCAGATCTCTTGATATCGGTAAAATTCATAAATCGGAAATTTAAATTTTGTGTAGGTCATTGTTTATTTTTACATTGCATTTAAACGTATTCACAGATATTTTTTGGAATTCTTTCTATAGATTTTACTATGAAATAATTTTTAATCTTTTTCAGATATAAGAGTGGCGTATTATTAATAAATTTTACTATAAAACTTATTTTTAATCTTATTCAGTTATTTACCAAGTTATTTAAACCGTGTACATTAAAATAAATTTTATAAGTTATAAGTTTGGTTGCTGTTTTGAACATTTATTTTATTTTGCTCATAAGAATCCAATAACTATATTGTATTCTGTGTGTACACTAATTTTAAAATATTCTTGTACGACTCTTTCTACAATTTTAAAATTGGATGCAAGGAAAATTTTTGTTGTTATTTCACTAATTCATGACTATATATATATAGCTTCGCATTTTTAAACCATTTTGATTTACAATTTTTTTTTTTTTTATGAAACTGTGAAATTTGAATATTTAGCTTAACTTTTTATTTTAATATTTTATTACATTCCCTAGAAACTTATAAAAATATTAAACCAATAAATTTAAAACCATGACATTTCTTCTTGGAGAACAATACGTTTATAATTCTACCACATTTCGAAATCGGAACACTATACATAAATGATAAAATGGACTTTCTCAGTTTCATAAGTGCATTTCTCAGAAAAGTTGAATGTAAGAAAATTTTTATTTATAAAAAGCGACAATATATGATGGAGTTTTTAACATTAGTGAATTATTTTTATGTTGTAATATTTTCTCTAAATAATAGCATGAAGAAATAGCAATGCAAATTTTAAATACAATCTCTCTTTTTTAATAATTTAAAGATGAATAATTCTTGAAATAATAATCTTGAAACTTTAGTTAAAAAATATTAAATGAGCCGTTTATTTTGAAAGTGGCTATCAACACCATTTATTTTCAAATCGAGATATTTAAGGGTTTGCGTTTCAATGAATTTAAAAATATAGGATACTAATGAGTCATACTGTTTAAGTGTATCTAATGGTGTTATTTTAAATTTTTTGTGATTTTTCGATAAATAACACGAAGTTGTGCATGTAACCAAGGTAACCGTAAAAATTGAAAAATGTAGTTAGGTCACTTTCAAAATAAACGGCTCAAATATACAAAATCTTCTACAGTAGCAATAATAAAATAGACAATTTATCACACAAAATGTATTTTAAAATGCCTACACTCCTTTCTCAAGTCTAACCTTGTCGAGTTTCTTGAATGGAATTATGACAAGAAAATAATTAATAAAAGAGAAAAATAATTCAATGAATTAAAATGGCGAAAAAATATATATATATTTCTATTATTTTCTTATAATGTAGCTATTCTTTACATTTTTTTGATTATATTAAATATTTCATCAAAGAAAATACTCTAATTTCAATTTAAATAATTACAAAAGTATTGATTATCTCAAATATCATTGTTAAGCATCTCAGTTTTAAGCAAGTTTCATTCATATTGATAGCAATTCTAATATTCATTTTGAAAAAGCAGTTTCCTAAAATTGTCGTCGATTGTTTCAGACGAATTTGTAAAATAACACGTTCAGAAAGAAGACGATCGTTTTAATCAACACAACCAATGAGACTTATTTGAGAATCATCATCAGAAACCAACATTCGTCCTTCAAGGAAACGACCTTGAGGGTCATTATTAAAGTTTTTTTTTTTGACAGAATAAACTGCAACTGTAACTGTATTGGCCATTGTTCTCGCAACAAGCTGCTCTGCCCAAGCTGGAAGTGGGGG